>JAADKT020064782.1:0-10410 GCA_011763395.2 Chrysaora chesapeakei
AAAATTCTAATGGGGAGATTGTTGAAGGTAATATAGAAAAATGTGTTGATTTGGAGAAAAAGGAAAAATGGAAATTGACGAAGGAGAATGCGATGCAAAATGGCTTTGCATATGAACCAGGGAAATCTGGTCCTGAATATGCCAAATTAAATGGTGAACTTTCTGGGCTTAATGGAGAGGTGAGCAGTAATAAGTTCTCAGCGAGTAAAAATGAAAAGAAACAAAAAGAAATCCAAGTTTCTCTTGCGAGGAGTTCATCTTTGCGAAGATCAAATAGAAAGCCGAAAAGGGTTAGTGTGAAGTCAATGCAAGCTAAAGAACTGCAAAAAGCAAAACGACTCCTTGTTTCAAAATCAGAATCAAATTTGTCAAGTCTGAATTTGATAAAACATAAAAATAAAACAGAAGCGATTCAGTCTGTTATTTTAAAACAAGGTTTCATCGAGAAGCATTCACCAATGAAGTGTGGTATTAAAAATATCGAACAAAATAATAATAATTATTCGAAAAGTTTTGATGATTATCATAGCTCAGATACTTTAGAGAAAAACTCACCGGAAGAAAAATTATTAAGAAGAACAAAATCCGCTATAATTTCACGCAATAAACAGAAAGCAAGTCTTGTGATTTTTGTTTAAATTTTTCAAAACGTTTGTAACTAATGTATGAGTAATAAAATAATTTGTACTTTTGTGGAAAAGACGTAGCGTATTTTTTAGCAAATCTAATATGACGGTTAGAGTACTTAATACTCTAATTATTTAATATGCACTTAATAAATGTTATATTAACAAGTTTTTAATCAATTATTTGCTTATTTGCGAGCAAAATGTTTTAAATTTTGTTTCAAATTTTAAACAATTGTAGCCTCGTTTTAGATTTAGTTTTCGCGCCATTTCGAGCCAGTCTCAGTTTCAATTTTTCAGAAAGTTGACCTAAGTTTTGAAAAAAGTTGGCCGTTTTGCTTGCCTATTTCATCGTCCTTTTTTGGCACTTTACCACAGCAAGATGAAATGAAAATAATATGAGCTGACAGAGGAAGCTTCACTGTACACACTGTGCTAATTTCTGCCCATTTTGGAATGTTGTTTGCCGAAAAAAGTGCAGCACATTCATGTCGTTCGAAGATTCGCCATCAAAGAAGGCCATTTTGCTGGACAACATTCAGTTGAGGTTTCTCATTCCCACTGACATTGATGAGTTGAAAACGCTGTGTAAAGAATGGTTTCCCATCGAGTAAGTATGATTAAGTCTTTGATTTTGTAGTATGTTTTTTACTGTTCCGTTGCTTTGTGAGTTTGTGCTTCTAGTTGAGCGGAGCCCTTCCCTTCCGGCCTTCCCCTTCTGACCTTTGTTTTGGTTGGCATGTATGCAGGAGGAGAAGACAGCATGAAGTAGCCAATTGCAAGAATGGAATTTTTGAGCACTGCACGCGGAAAGCTATTGTTTTCCAAACAATTGGGGCATTGATGTTTTCTATGTTTTCAACAACGTTTTCTATTGTTTTGGCCAAAGTTGCCTGTCAAAGTTCTTCGGTGCAAACAATAAAGCTTGCACCCTGGGCCAAGTAATGAGTGCAGTTGGACTTGTAATCTGTTGTTGTAGGTTCAATGCCAACCAAGTTCAAACTCCTTATGAAGAGTGACGAGAGTTCCCAGCTCTCTGTAATTCCAGGCAAAGGCAGAAGGAATCATGAGGTGTGCTCACATCAAGAGGAAGGACTTGGGTCCCAATGCTTAGATTAGCCCTGGGCTATTCAGTGCCCCCCCCCTTGTGCTAAGTGCAGAAACCCATACCTTTAGAAGATAGTAAGTGTATGTTCCTATCTATCTATCTGCTACATCTGTCTATCTATCTTCCAGTGCTTGTGACCAAGCAGTCATTTAGACTATAAAAGAGAGGTTTCTGAGACCCTTATCAATTATCTTTTAAACTATAGATACCCAGAAGGCTGGTACAAGGATGTGACATTGAATCAAAAGTATTTTGCATTGGCTGCGACTCTCAAGAATGAAATAATTGGCACCATCATTGCTGAAGTTAAAGATAGATCAAGATGCAATAAAGAAGTAAGTATGATTGTAATACAAAGTGTCTGTTGCCTTCAAAACAAGAAGATGATTGAGATGTGATTGTAAAAGTCAGTGATCTTTGGGTCGAAGCCGAACCCTGACAGCCCTTTTGCAGAGTATGGCAGTTTTCAATGAGTTATTGGGTGTGTAAGAGCCTCGTTCTCTTGTTCTTTTCTCTTTTTGGCAAATTGTTCTATTGAAAGCCAAGTTTTCAAGACGCTCATCTCAAAATTGTAAGATTGTGGGTTTGAATCTCAGTCTTGGCTTCTAAACCACTTTCCACAAGCCTACAGTTAACTCGGCTGTCCATCCTTCCAAGAACTACGAGTACTTGAATAATGAGTACTAATGATCCTTCCGAGGTTAATGAGTACCCAGGGTATTCATTCTAGAATATATCAGTCTGAGGCACAAGCTGCAAGACTAGATCAGCAGTAGTGCTGCCAATAACTTCCAATTACAAATGTCCATATGTAGTTGCCAGTTTATCAATGTATGTCTCCCTGAAAAGTTGTTACAGAAGAAAAAGGTGACCTTATCTTGGGTCTAATTGCATTCAAACATTGCTTCTTTGGCCTGTGTTTGTAGTATCTTTTTTCCATGTATGTTTCTCTTTCTTTTTTAGGACTCAAACATACTGGGTTTCTGGTATCCCTCAAATGTCAAAGTGGCTTACATTCTTATTCTTGGTGTTAGAAAGCAATATCGAAGGTCTGGAATAGGTAAGTTTCATTTAAATATTTAAATTTTCTGTAACATTTTGTATGACAGGAATATGCCAAATGAGGGAAGTTAGAACCATACCCCTACCAGGGAGTTTTGGAAGGATTGGTTATTGGGATGACCAAGACATAGTTCCAGATGATAGTGATCCCATTGAAATCTTGCTATGACATTCTAATAATATATAAATATATAAATATATACCATATACATCTACGAAGCCCAAGCACTTCTCTGATGTAGTATGAACTTGGGTTGGACATGTAGTTCATATGATGGGTCCCAGAGAGATAGTAGTATGGCATAGAAAATGTTACCACAGGGGCAAGAAGAAGACATACTGAAAGCTTCTTCACCAAGGCCTTTAGCATAAGCCAGGAGCTGACAGCACAAGACAGAGGAAATCATCTGTTCACAAGGGCTCTAAATCCTATAAGGCAAACAGACAAGCTGTAGCTGAATAATGAAGGCAGGCCAGGAAGGCCACCACCATAGCATTAATGAGATTGGCCTGACCAGTCATCTGCAGATCCACAAACAGTCTGGACTTCAAGATGATTAGATCGCCCTTATAAAACAGTTAGTGGAATATTATTTTATCTACCTGATCATCAAAGTTTCACATCATCTTGTACCAAATCATTCCTGTTTTGACCCAGCAAAACTCTTAATACCTCTCTCAAATACCATCTTTTCTGCATTTCATTCAGCATCACTGCTACTGGACAATTTTCTGTCGCAATTAACGATAGAAGAAAATCACAATTGTAAAGCTGTGTATCTTCATGTTTTGGCAACAAATTCAACTGCTGTGACGTTTTATGAGAAAAAACATTTCCAATTTCATCGCATGTTGCTGCGGTATTACAACATAAATAACGTGAAAATGGATGGATATAGCTATGTATTGTACATAAATGGAGGAGCACCCCCATGGTCATTGTTGTATCCTTTCAGAAAATTATCTCGCAACTTTAATTTACTTTTTGAAGAGGTTTCCTTTCAGTTACGACTTGGTCCACATACCACACGAAATCCTATCGCAAACGCTTATGTTAGATCTAGAAAGACCCGGGGGTTACTTTCTTTGTTCAAGAGACTAGACGTGCCGCCCGGTTTTTCCAAACCCACCCATGTTTAGCGATAAATTCTGTTACTCGTGGTATCCATGTATAGAAAGAAAACGGAATTTTTTACCCATTTGTGCCATTATCTCAAATATTTGAACCCAATTTAACGTCTGAGTCAACTCTAAATACTGCGAAAAGGCCTTTGCGCTGAACTAAAACGCACTTTTTGTCAGGCTTTTCAAGACAATGCATGTCTAAAGGTTTTTATATATTTTACTACCCATGTCTAGAGATTCTTTACGAAAAATCAACCCATATTTAGGGAAATTGGCGCTGAAAAAGTTACCCATTTGGGCGGCACGTCTAGTTTACCGAACAATGGAAGTACCCCCCCCCCCCCCGGGTAGGAAGATCGCCTTCAGAAGGATTGGGTTAGAATGATATCTTTTTTACAAGACTTGCCCTACTTTGATCTCCGACAAGTTTGACACTAGATTTCCTAGAGATTTTCTTTCAGTTTCAAGAACATTTTAAGACGATAGGTTGACCTGGTCCACATGAAATCTTGTCTCATACGCATATGTCAGACCTAGAACGTTTGCCTTCAGAGGGAATGGAGTTAGAATGATTTATTTTGAACACGACATGCTCTGCTTTGTTGTCTGACAAATTAGACACGAGATTTTCTATTTCAAGAGGTTTCTTTTTAGTTTGGAGAGCTTTTTTAGAGATAGCTCAGATCATAGTCCGTTATAAACTTAACTAGCACCTACTTTTCATCCGTATACAGATGTTTCCCTTTCACACTCAAATGATAGATCAAGAAAGTTGGCCTTCTTGGTCCTGAACTTCTTTCCTTTCTTTTGTGGGCCCTCTTCTCCTCTTGTCTCCTTTCTCTTCCCTGTCATCCTCTTAGGTAAGTTCTCATGGGTGGTCTCTAGTTCTGCCAGTATAAATTAAGAGTGATT
The DNA here is from genome assembly GCA_011763395.2 of Chrysaora chesapeakei. Lineage (NCBI taxonomy): Eukaryota > Metazoa > Cnidaria > Scyphozoa > Semaeostomeae > Pelagiidae > Chrysaora > Chrysaora chesapeakei. Next base: position 4,834 of record JAADKT020064782.1, read on the forward strand.
GGAGGGAACGCTCTGCGTCCCGTGGCCGGAAACCTTGCTTTCCATTAGCCAATCACCTGATAGCAAAAGGTTTTTTCAGCCAGGCAAACAGGTCAATGCACAAAATGCCCAATTTTCCTGCCACTTCTTTCCGTAGATTTAAGGAATTATATGGCGGTTAGACATGGTTTAACCAGAGGTAATTACTATGACAACACGGCCCCAATCCCTATCTGTATCGCTATCTCATGCATAATGCTTTCATAATTTCATCAGCTGAGTCTTCCTGATGATCCATGGGTTCGCAGAACGGGTTTCTGCGTCCATACGTATTTCTCCGTCTGGTAGACATTGCGAGTGCGTTCCTCTTTTCTGTTGCTTGTTGCTTATGCCAATCAATGCAAACCTGTTACGATCCTTAACTTGAAATCAGTGATTGCGCAAAGAGCTTATCAGGATGGATTTACAGCAGCAAATGTCTATGTTCTCCAGCAAAGTGGATATATAAACTATTCGCAATGCCATGTGCTATGATCAAAATCACTTCAAAAGGAGTCAGAAATATGTAAGATGTCAAATCAAATTGAAACATCAAGATCATTGTAAATATATGCACTAATTCTTAACAAAGATGTCTATAAAGCCAAAGTACTACGCATGCATAACAGTTTACTTTGGCCTATAAGCAGAGCTGTTTTAGAAACAGAATATCACATCTAAATACAAAGTTGTGCTGTCAACCGAAATCTACTATCGTATTCTCTCCAGTGAGTATAACAGCTTCAGTCTGCAACCCTAACTCTAATGATGCACACACATAGTCAATACTTTAATCAATAACTAAAGATCGATATAATATTGATGAATAACTAACGATTAACGTTAGGGTTTGAATGCTATGTCATCTGTCCTTAGTTTTTTAGCGTTTTCAAACAATTGGTCGCTCCCCATCTGTACCACGTTCTAAAGACAATCCCCCTTTTGAGACCGAAACCGCGAAGAAAGCCCTTGTATACTCGTTGGAAAGAATTCGGTAGGTGTGGTTTCCCAATAATTCGATAAGAATTTTTGTCTTTAAGATGAACCTATATGTGCAACACACTATTAAGTAACCTTTACGAAGCAAATGCAGTCCCTCGCTCTTTTAACTGCCATTTTGACTTCGTCTGTTTTTCTCATTTCTTTATCCCGTTGCAACCTGTTAAAGAAGGAATGATTATCCATTATTTGTGCGAGAATCTTATAGATTTTTCAATAATAAAATAATATTTGCATGGAATGAAAGAAAAATCAACATACCCTTGAATTCGCGATGGTAGAAAACCACTTGAGAAAAGCACAACTACAAGACTATCTTTTTCTATATGTTCAATTATTTCACCCAAATCATCATCGAGTTTTCTAAACGTATTCTGTCATAATAAAAACAAATAATGCAGTTAAAAATGCACTGTAGAAAAAGTCGATAGTGAAAAGGAGGACAATTTTAAGACCAGCAATCCTCGCCAAAAATATTGGGATACTATATTATAAGTACGTTTGTCTTAGAAATCCGTTCCTATTATATTTGGATTATTCAATCCTCTTCCCCCCTTACAAGGCATATTTTAACATGAGCTGGTGGAAAAATAAAAAATGGCCCGACAGTCCCCAGCCCTCTGTTGCTTCTAGAAATCGATTCCCATTAAACTTTTCAAACTCAGAAATTTACAATATAGTCATTAATTTTGATAGTTACCTGAACTTTGTCGTTTGGTGGCTTGCCTCCACTCCGATCACAGACTAAATATAAACAGAAAATATAAACAATAATGATAATAATACTAATTATCAGTATTTGTTGTTTAATAAAGTTTTACTGATGAAAATTAAATTATTGTATGATTGTAAGTATATACCTTTTAGAAGTTGTTCGTATTTCCTCAAATGTGAAAATATAAAACTGGCTTTTCCAGCGTATGATTTTGTTCCCCTGACAACCTGGAAACAAGCATGCTACATTTAATAGCAGAAATTCAAAATTATAGATGACTCTTAAAACGTTTCGATCCATGATCTTAATCAGTAACTGATGAAGTAACTGACTGAGTTACTGATGAAGCTTATGGATCGAAACGTTTAAAAAAGTCATCTATAGTTTTTAATTTCGCATATAATTTATATAGAGTGAGTTAAGGAGCTCATTTCTAATAATTGCTAGTTTTAATTGAATACGTGTACAGCATTACGAACCAATAACTCTGCATATTAGCACGATAAAATGTAGACTATAGATATTTTTGAGGTGAGTATGAAGGACAACATAGATTACAAAGACAATGTACAACTTTCGTGATCTTTGTCTTAACCCTTGGTGTCATAACTCTAAGATGCTAGCATTAAAAATGTGTTTAGAGTTTTTCGTAGGTTACAAGGAATGAAATAGAAAGCGAAGAAAACACAAAGATGTTTCTTTACCTCGTCATCTGTAGTGCATATTACACCATGGGTTCTCAGAAAACAGTGCTGCCTTGCAATGATTGGAGTGTCGACAACCACGCCTGGAAATATGTTAGAGTAACGGTGAAAGAAGAGATTGCAAGACGTGTAGAGTTAGAGCTAAGAATCTGAGAGAGAAAAAAAGAGAAAAACAAAGGTAAAAGGTAACTCTGACTTACTTGATTTGTTCGCTCTTGAAAATGCCTCGAAAATACTAAAAGTGAATAGAGCAGGATTGAATGATTTGATTGTTTAATTAATTGATTGAATAATCGAGTGATTGACTGATTAATAAATTAACTGACACATCGATTGACTGATTGATTGATTGATTGACTGATCGATAGATTGACTCATTAAGTGATCGACTGGTTGGCTAATTGACTGATTGATCGGTTGACTGATTGGTCATCGGTTAGTTGATTGATTGGTTGGCTGATTGATTGATTGATTGGTTGGTTGATTGATAGAGTGATCGATTGATTGACTGATTGAGTAATCGATTAATTGACTGATTGACTGATTGATTGGTTGGCTGATTGATTGATTGACTGATTGGTTGGTTGCTTGGTTTATTGATTGACTGGGTGATTAACCGATTGATTAAAGGATTGAGTTAGTGTGTGACTGATTGGTTCATTGATTGACTAATTGGTGCATTGATTGACTGATTGCTGCATTGATTGACTGGCTGATTGATCCATTGACTGGCTGATTGACTGACTGATTGAATAACTGAATGAATGATTGATTGTTGATGTTATTAAACATTGGTTACCTTTCATTTGGCTTTTCCAAGACTCCGTAATGCTTGCCTTTGATGAAAAAAAGAACGATTTACTCTTTCAAAAAACCGAAGACATTAAATAGAGAACATACTTGTCATTAAAGGGGATAAAGTAGCGTTGATAATCATTCGGCTAATCATCACCTTTCTCCAGCTTCAACTGCACAAGTTCCATGCAAGCTTTCGCATCTTCAATCGAGCAATGTCCAGATTCATTATTTTGAATTTCTCGACTGGAAACAAAAACAAATGTTTGATATGTTTGAGTTTAGTAAAACAAGTCTTGCATTCGTTTTGAAGTGTTCTGTTTGATATTACTCACCGCAAATGTTCTTTGACGAGTGTTTTTAACGATGGTTTGAATCTGGTCCCTCTTTGGTCTCCAAAGATTACTGATGTGTCGATTATTCTTTCATGGATAATCTAGCAAACAGAATAGCATTGAGTAAAAAGGAAACTTCGCCGTTCCACCGCTAAAGAAAAGCTAACGGAAATGCTCAAACCCTCCAAAACATCACTATCAAAGGAGTGTCTGGGACGAACCTGATAGTTAGCTCAATCCAAAGAGGGTGTTCATTCGAGGGATGAAACTAATTGGAGGAGATACGGTATTCCTCAAAACTATATGAACTAAAATATTCTTGCTTTCTTTTTTCGTAGATTTGTTGGATTAGCGAACTTTATCATCCAAGATAATGGATAAAATAACTTACTTTCAAGCAACAAAGATCGTTCTCAAGTGAGTGACCAATTAAAATATCATTTTCCGCTACAATTTCCAGTATATGTTGCTGTACATCTCCCAATTTTGTTTTTACGTCATTTAAGATTTCTGGTGTAATACCACTGAACCTGCAAAGTGATAATTTAGTCTTAGAGTCAATGGGTATAAATTCCGCTTCGCCAATCGTTCCGGTCAGTTTCTGACGTTTATACTATGAGGAGTGTTGGACAAAAAAGCTTTTTAAGCATGTCCAGAGATGCTTCCGCTGTTTTTCGGTATTTTAGAGTCGCACAAAACATTTATGTTGTGTGGAGAAGTGGAACATTACTGAACATGCTTGAAGCTTTTTGTTCCAACCATCTGACAAAGCACCGAATTACGGAGCCTACATGCATTCTCAAATTCTTCTCCCAGAAAGAGGAGAGAGAGTTCATGAAGGCTACCAATTACACATCTATCTACGGAGAAATATAAACCCTAATGGGGATCGGAATTTAAATAGGTGAAGATGAAGATGAAATGATGTTTTAGCGCCAGTGCTAGGATCTCAGTAGTAGTTTAACTAATGGAGACCTCAATCCTGGCTGTGACGCTACCATGGCTGGGCTCAACTTGACAGAAATCCGCTTGACAGAATGGTAAAGCTGAGCTGGTTTTAGTGCTTCAACCATAAGATGGAAATGTTTGTTTTAAGATTTTCTTTGTACAACAGATTAACTTATCTCTGATCTACAAATCAAACTTACTCGGTTAGGTAATTTGTAATTGGGACTTCAGGTTTCACAAATTTATCGTAAACAGCTTCAAGGTTTTGATTTACAATTGAAACTCTAGTTAGCTCTCTGCCATTCGTTGTTTCACACTAAAAATAAAAAATAAAACAAAATGAAAGTAAACATGAGGCATTTAAGTACCATGAGACATTAAAGAGAAATTCCTTCACATTTTGACGTGATGTCACTCAAATTGATTGTAATCCCTGGGGGAAAAGAAAGAAGATGGGAAGCCTTCAATTTTGTAGACCTTATTACTCTAATGTTGTTTTTGCATAAAATTTACGTTATAAAGGAGTGGGAGCCTAGATATTTAAAGAAAGGAGCAATGTAATATATAATAAGACATGTGTATCAATTTGTTACCATTTCACAATCAATAGCAAACATTTGAAAATTCTTCTCTTCTGCTTCTTCTTTTGAAACTTTTTCAGTTTCTTTGGTTTTTCTATCAGTTTTTGTGCAAACATAGCCTTTAGCTAGCAAAAAATAAACACAAGGGAATCAGATATAGACTTCTGGGAAGAAATGAGGGGAACACAGGAAATAAAATTGATGCAAAATTCTAAAAAGTAATGAAGAACCTTTTGGGTCATCTTCTGACATATCATCAGCAAAAGGATACTCATTCACAATTCTTTGTTCCTTTGTGAGAATTAGCTCTTCTGGTGAAGTTCCTTTTCCCTCAGCTTCACAAAATAAAAATGTTTAAAAATCCTTTTCAAATTGTATTTCTATTGCATTAAAAAATCAAAAACAACTTCTTTCAAAACTAGGTAATGAAATTTTTGAATTTCATAGGGAACCTACAATCTTTATGTTTTCTCCTAGCTGTC
>JAADKT020064893.1:0-10408 GCA_011763395.2 Chrysaora chesapeakei
CCATCCAGTAACTTAATACACCTTTTTTCGTCAATTTGTTAAAGTTATTTTTCTCACACTGTCTGTAACAACCCTCCCGCGCAGATTGAATCTCCGAATCAACAATCTTCGATCGCAGATAAACGAATGGGGGACATGTAGGTGTATATGTTTTCGCCAGCAATATATAGAATGACATTCACTTTGAATATTCAGAAACATTCACTGTTGTTCAAATTCCAAGATTGTGTAATATGAACAGTTAGAACAAGAATCAGTGTAAGTGCAAAATACTAAAAGAATACCAAATTGTGTCTGGTAGATTACTAAAACTCTGTTTTAGTTTGTTACAATGTTTGCATTTTTAAAAGAAACTACGAAGTAATTCGACTCACTGACTACAGTTGGTCATCCTGGGGGACCTATTTCCCATTTTGCTAACTAGAACCCCTAAGATACAGAACCCCCAACCCCTCATCTGAAAGCCCAATGTGTGTAGACTACTAAAATCCTGTTTTAGTTTGTTACAATGTTTGAATTTTTTAAAAATTACAAAGTAATTAGACTCATAGAGCTACAATCGATTACCCTGGGGGACCTATTTCCTGTTTTCCTGACTAGACCACCTAACAGACCCCCCAACCCCTCATCCGAAGGCCCAATGTCTCTAGATTACTAAAATCCTGTTTTGGTTTGTTACAATTTTGCATTCTCACCCTGTACAATGTATGTGCAGTACGGTGGGGGATGTTCAGTACCATTGCGGATATTCAGTACCGTGGGGGCATACCATGAGTCGTGTGGGGAGGTATCTCTGAGCTCCGTGGGGGATATTAAGTACCCTGGGGGCATACCATGAGTACCCTGGTGGATATTCAGTACAATGGGGGCATACCATGATTTGTGTGGAGGCATACCATGAGTCGTGTGGGGAGGCATCATAAGTCGTGTGGGGGATATTCAGTGCCGTGGGGGCATACCATGAGTCATGTGGGGAGGCATCTCTGAGTACCGTGGGGGATGTTCAGTACCGTGGGGGCATACCATGAGTACCGTGGGGGATATTCAGTACCTTGGGACATACCTTGGAGTACCGTGGGGGATGTTCAATACTGTGGGGTAAATCATCTTTTAGACTTATGTAATCATTGTAGAAATCACTGATAAAAGACGGGGTAGATTATTAAGCCACAAAACACTCTCGGTTTTCAACTGTTGACAAGCCTGAATTCTTTTCCTGCTGCAAATCGAAATCTGTCGGAGAGAAAATTCACCTGTAGAGGGCAGAATGTGTAATGAAAACACCACTGAAGACGAGAGCCCGAGAGGAGGCATGTTCTTACTATCTGCTTAAAGCCTTTCTGCCCCCAAAAGCACGACAGTTTACGACTATTTGAAACTGGTCTGGTTTGAAATAAAAACTTCTACCCAACTGAATGAGAAAGTGATAACGAGATACTTTATCCTCAATGCCCCGGAAACTTGAAAGGTCAACAAATTTCTTACCGATAACCCAGACAATATAAGAAAATTTCTATTCTATTTCCTTCTTGCTAACTACCATCTTTTACATTAGAAAAAAAATCCAAAATGTTCATTCCATGTTGATAAGCAGTAAGCACTGGCTGTTACTGTAAGCAAGAATATAATTTCTATACCAACAAATTCCTGCACCAATAATGTCTTTACAGCACTAAACCCCCATCAAACCCTCAGCGCGGTATCCAAGTTGCCAAAGCATTTCGCATCGACCTCGGGATGAACCTTCAATCAAGCAAAGACAAAATCCAAAAGGATCTATACGAGGTCGCCCAGAATATATATGAACTGTAAGTACGAATATGCCTCTCGTCTTCAGTGGTGTTTTTATTACACATTTTGCCCTCTACAGGTGAATGTTCTCTCCGACAGATTTCGATTTGCAGCAGGAAAAGAATCCAGGCTTGTCAAAAGTAATAGTCTCCCCCGTCTTTTAACGGTGCTACAAGATTATTTACCCCACGGTACTGAACATCCCCCACAGCACTCCAAGGTATGCCCCCACGGTACTGAATATCCCCCATGGTACTCATGGTATGCCCCCACGGTATTGAATATCCCCCACACAACTCATGTTATGCCCCCACACAAATGATGGCATGCCCCCACGGTACTGAATATCTGCCACGGTACTCATGGTATGCCCCTACTGTACTGAATATCCCCCACGGTACTCAGAGATGCCTCCCCACACAACTCATGGTATGCCCCCACACGAATCATGGTATGCCCCCATGGTACTGAGTATCCCCCACACAACTCATGATGCCTCCCCACACGACTCATGGTATGCCCCCATGCTAATCATGGCATGCCCCCATGATACTGAATATCCGCCACGGTACTCATGGTATGCCCCCATGGTACTGAATATCCCCCATGGTACTCAGAGATGCCTCCCCACACAACTCATGGTATGCCCCCATGGTACTGAATATCCGCCACGGTACTGCACATACATTGTACAGGGTTATTCTTTTAGTATTTTGCACTTATATTGATTCTTGTTTTGATCTGAATGTGAATGTGATTGTGAATGTGAATATTGCTCTGGGGACATGGAAGTTAAATTAATTCCTTCAATAATCGCTATAAAATCTATGGCAACTCAGAGAGGCTCAATTTTGTGTTGAACAGCAACTGCAAGCGCCTAAGAATTGTGTAATTAAGTTTTGGAAGTTGCCTGCTTCCTGGTCCCAATACTACCAAGGGGCGACTTACATAGTTCTAGACAACAGTCAAAATCGCTCTAGAGATGATACAAAGAGTATCTTAGTGAACAAGCATCTATTTTCGATGGAGAATTGAGTGAAATGGCTGAAAAGCTTATGTAATTTTGTTTGACAGCCCGGTCGACAAGCCCGGTAAATGATTTAAGGGGGTGGGGTGCTTTTCTGTCGAATTGATAAGCTTAGTCATACCCCTACAGCATGATACATAGTGCACGGTGTGTTAAGCACGCATCACAAATCCACTTCTAAGCTTGCGCTTGGTTATCCAAAACATACAAAACTGTCAACAATGCATTCCTGCTAACACAAAGATTAATATACAAAAGCTCTGAATACATATGAATTGCGGTTCTACAAATTCGAATATACGAGAAGAAAGTAATAATATAAATGAATGAACATGCACAGAAGATACATGCGCAGTGCACTGAGGAAAACCTCAATTATAGAGCAAAGCGCTCTTGCGCTATCCTCTTTTGTGTTTCCTATCCCGTCACTCATTGTGAAGAGGCCCTGTTTGTTCTGGATCTTGACCATATTTGGAAACTATAGAATTAACTAATATACTGGGCTTAGATAAACCGAATGCATGCCCATGTTGAACAGTTGCACAAAATTTCAGCACACATGAGGATTGCTTCTTGGCATCGAAAAACGCTAGCGGAAAGGTTTCCCTGCAATAAGAGTGCACAGATTTTTATCAACCCGTGATGCTGTTCAGAAAAGAATACATCTTACAATTTGGGGAGAGCTTGGGGTGTTCGTGGAAATGACGAAACTGGAACAGGATGGCGTGCCAAGCCTGAGAAATGGAAGAAAGGCGTGAGTGGCAAACAAAATAATGATCACAACAGACCGAAAGAGCCATGCGATGATCTGGTAAGCGTGTTTTCTTTTTTTTTCTTCTATTGCTATCCGTATTTTAGAAGAACTTGTGCAAAAACATCTTTGGATAAAGAAGACAACCATAACAATAAGTTCCTTTTCCTTGCACCTTCTTTTTCACCTTCCGTTTTACATCTTCCGTTTCTTTACTTTTTGTTGAGTTTGTTCTGATTTGAAACTTTTTTTATAACGCATGTCGTTGCGAAACCAAAATGAAGACATGTATCTATTTCATTACATGTACAATAAATTTGGCTCGTTTTGTTAGCAATATGAATAGCCTTTCCTACTTGTTAACACATTTACTTTTTGTTGATTATAACTCCATGTCCGTCGGAAACCAAAATGAAGACATGTATTTCATTGCATCTACAATAAATTTCGCTCGTTTTTTTAGCATAATTAAGTTATGCAACGCATGGACAGAAACGCGCTCAGAAATCTGAGAGTTTGAGAAGCATCATTGCAAGTTTGTTAATTACTTTAAGGGAATTAATTTGCGCGTGAATTAAATTTCGCCCTTTTCGAGGATTTGGTAATTTTTGCGAAAATAAGTACCCGCAAAAAATCCAAATTTTCTTCATCCGGGAAAATTAGTTTCCGCGAAATTCCCTGAAAAACTAGATGTTATAATTTAAGCAACTATCATAACTTTCAGTTGCTTACATTAAATATGTGTATCGTAAAAGGGGATGTGGTTCTTTTTGAGGAAGGGAAAACGCGGTGAAAAGTGCTTGGGAGAAGAGAATTTCGGCACACTCTTTACGAGCAACATTTTCTTTTAGGTTGCTTTGTTCACCGATTCACAATTACGTCCGGTAGTGGAAAGGTGGTTTAGTCATCTTATCCCGGACACATGGCATGTCAATTCGACTCCCGGTGGATGTTTGCCGATATTAAAGAAGAGGTTCGCAATCGCAAGGTACTGGAGAAGACACCAACCTAAATATGTCCTTTGTTTTGCGGAACCAACGAACACTTTGTGTTGGACCGAGGGAGAAACAGTTTCCACTGTCTCATTGCTGCAGCACAAAAGAAATATCCGAACTCAAAGGCAAGTTCCTTTTCTAGCATAATTCATTCGTTACTGACCAGGCAGACTGGGGTGGTTAGTCTGCAACATATTTGTCAGGGTATGTGGCTAACGAAATATGTTAAGACCTATCTCCAGTTAATTTTTTGTATCTCTGATGACATCGATATCTCGGAAGTTCTTAACATTTGAATCCTGGTGGTCTTTTGGCCAATTGTTCTAATACTCTTAGACGCTTGATTGCAGCCCGCTATGCAAAACATATTTTGGAAAGTTTTCAACTCCCCTCTTCCCCGTTTTCGACCCACCGTTTATTTTGACCCCCGGCAATTGATAGGTATAAGCATTAGTATAAGTTGATATTGATAAGTACCATTTGTTCGTTACAGGTAGTTGCAATATCAATAATCCGAAGTTTGGATAAATTCGACGTACAGCGGCTGCAATACACAAACGTCATGCAGGAAGTTTCTGCAGCGACGGGTACCTCTTTCCTCAACACAGATGCAGATTTTCCAAACAAACTACGATATCTTTGGTTCTCAAAAGACTCAGTTCATCTGAGTGAATCTGGTGGCATCCAGCTACTAGTAGCCGTCCTGTCCAAACATCTACGAGAGTTGACTGCAACTCCGCCTCAAACGAGTCCAGTTGCATGTACATCAAAGCAGATTCAAGAGTGTCCCGAATGGATGTGGCAGAAATTGAAATTCAATCATCCGAACGGTACCTATTTTATGCCCTCCACATTCTTATTTCTTATCATTTACTTCTATAATACTCCGATCAAAGCAGTTGTTACTTCTCTTCTTTTTTTCCTAAATCGGTTTTAAAATTAAGTAAAATTCATGGTTTTTACAATATCTATATTGTGTAGCGAATTTGTCAAATACAAGTTTTCTATCCAAGGGAAATTCTGCATAAAGAAATATAAATGAGGCTTTACCAGCAACAACACAAATGTGCCTTACTCGACGGAAATGCGATGGTAGGCAAGCAAGTTTCAAATACGACTTATAATGCTTTACGGTGTGTACCGAATGCCAAAGTTCGGAGCAGATGACTTATGGAATGATTAATATGCCTCTTTTGTAGTGAATCCAGGCATGCTAAGGCCAGCCCAGAAGCCATGAACAATAAAGAACCCGGAAAACACGAGGGCGCCAAGAAGAAGTACTTGAACGCGACACTGAACGGCCATTTATATTATAATGTCGTCGTTAAATATACAAGTATGACAGGTTTTTATAACAGCTGTTGGAAAGAAGTATGCCTTGTATGCCTATATAATGTTATATGCCTAGATGCATGCAACTGTAACAAAATATGTGAAGGGATATAAAGTGATTTATTGGGTTCTTTGTTTGTTCTGATAATAGATGCATTTCATGGAGCTAGTCTGGCACTGGGCAACTAACAGGCTCCGTTCATTTCGATTGCAAATGCACAGAGGTTGAAAAAAAGGCATAATAGTTTTTGCTACTTCCTAAAACTCCCTACTGTATTACATATGATAGTTGACAGAATAGACTCTACCACAGAACTCATGAATAAGTTGCCTTTGCAAATCAACGAAATGATTGGTTTTGATGACATCATAGCTGGTAACTTTACCCAACCACATTGTACTTATCGCCTAGCAGCTGCTTTGTCACATCAAGGTACATCGTCAAGTAGTGGCCACTATAACTGCACTCTTCTTGTAGATAACGGCAATTCTATAGGGTTTGACGATACTGAACAACACCCACTAACAACTAAGAAATTCTTGAAATCCAGCAACTGTAGTAAACAATCTAGGCTATTTCAATCTAGGATCAGTTAATCTTAATTTGATTAAAAAGCGTCAGAGTGTACGGCATGGGTGGCGCCAGGTGAAGGGTAGCGTCACCCCTTGTTGAACGGCAATGTTTTCTGACTCTTTGAAGACCATGGCCTTGATCCTAAAAATTACCTTGGGGTATGCACAAAAATTGTTTGGCACACAAATGCCCAATGTTTACATATGCGGATAAAGGTACACCCATGCATACCCAAATAAACATACATATATCCATCCATACATAATTGTGTCCCAGCAGAACTGCAGATCAAGACGGTTTTTTAACGGAATTTTGAAAATTCAGAATAGAATAGTTAGTTTGCCAACAGATATGCGTAATAGAGTGTGGATAGAGGACAGAATCCCAAGAGAGTAGACTGAGGTATTATCGTAAAGCTACCTAAAAAGGATATCTGTTAAGCTGAGCAAGCTAGAAATAACCAAACTTTCATCTGCAAGCGAGATGAAATGCAGTATGATCCTGGAAAGAATTAAATTTGGAGCAGATGAAGTCTTATGAGAAGAGCAGCAAGGCTTTCAAATTTGAAGATCATCTAATGCAGCCATACTCACCCTGCGTTTTATAACTGAAAGTGCCATTGAAACCTGGTGCTCAATTTCCATTAATCTTATTGCCTTGCAGAAGACTTTCAACAGCGTTAAAGGGAATCTGTCCCTTCGGTGATTGGTTGTTCATCTATTGCCACTAAAATACCTATTATTCAACCTAAATTAGTAAACAGCTAATATTTTCTTTTTTCAAAGATAAAGAGATGTGTATTAAGCTGGATTTCTGCTTCTCCTTTCGCCCACGGGAACAGGAACGGGACAATAATCACGTGAGCATGCGCATTTTGCTCAGCACATTTTCGCATATTTGCATGATCAATGTGATAAAGTCATAAGCTAATTATATGATGATTAGAATTGTGGCAATATGCTTCATTCATTGCTGAGTGAACCGTGAAAGACAAAGTTGCTTTGACTGGCTTTGGTTTAGGAGCCTTCACAAAAATAAACTTTGGACAATATCGCCCCCTCGAACCATGCCAAGCATAATATCCAATCACAGTATCGACGCGTATCCACAACAGTATGCAAAAAAAATATGAAAAGATGCCCACCATATCATACAAAATAATCCACCACATAAAGCTTAATAACCCTTAACAGAAGTGCGTATCCACCACAGTACACAAAAAATACCACCATAGTAGTTTGTATCCACCACATTAAACCTTGTTGATTCGCTAGCATTCTATTAGCGACAAGGCATTTTTTCAATGTTAATTCTTTAATGTTAATTGATGTTAATTATTCAACGTTAGTTAATTATTATAAATGGGTATAAAATTACATGTACTTTCTTTTTATCTAACTGTGTCCACATTGGTTACCAGATTAAACAGAAACATGGGCGGGTTTCAAAACCTCTAGGCGGCAGTTCTAGTCTCTGGACAATTAAGTACCCCGAGGTCTTGAAGCAGTGTAGATGGCTGTCATCAGTAAAGTGCAAGGATATTAGCAGTTGATGGTGCGGAGTTTGTGGAGGGTTATGATCGGTTATGTGGAGGGTCAGAGTTGTCAAATAGTACTCTCGTCCTGTTTGCTGAGAATGGTCGTTGTTAAATGATTTCCAGTGACAAGAAATGAACTTTGAAAGGTACGCCAGGCATTATATAGCATTGAGAACCTTAAAAGCTTAAGTATTTCGTATTCATTAAAAAATCCTGTGCATCATGATTGCCGCAAAAGGATTGCGTACCGACCACACAGAAAAGTTTGGTCGTTTATAATTTCTAGTGCTGGTGTGATGCCAGATATGTAGGTCGCACGTGCAGATCACAAGATAGGACAAACTGCACGTGCCTACTTGTCTCCATCATCACGATTTTGCGATATGATAACACTTAGCTACTTGACAACCCAGACTATGCAGAAAATTACAAAAAATTTGGATAGCAAGAACTTTGTTTAAGGGGCTTTGGAATCTGTCCACATAAAAACTAAGAAGCCAGTTGTGCGTAGACAGAAAGAGTTTCTCTCACTTGGACTCTTTAATTAATTCTATTGATCTTCAAGCTGTATCCCGTGAGCTGATTGGTGTTTGAAGCACAATGCCAATTCAGCTTCACTTTCTGGTTGGGTATTTCGATCTGCATCTAGGTATAAATTCCACCTTAGCCATTTTTTTCTGTCTCTTTCTGACGTTCATACTCTGAGGAGTGCCAGACAAAGAAACTCCTTGTAAGTATGTACAAAGATGATTCCGCTATTGCTCGCAACTTGAAAATAATATATTTCGACTGATATAATACGATTTCATTTATTCATAGCATTTTTCGTCTAAAATACCTGATTTCTTATCCCATTTCCTGCATGCGTGACACTGGAAATCGCTTGAGTGATGCTGAGTCGACTGTGAATAGGAGATTCCAATGAGATATTTTACGCCTTTCCAGTTCCACTTGAAAAATACCAAAACAGCTGCAGCAATCAGCAAAGTGTCATCTGTGATAGCAACTCTCGGTAAACAAATTTTATTTTGCGTTTCGTGATGCTTGGAAATTTTCTTGGCCCCATTCTTCTTCCCGCGAAAGTTGACTGCTGCAGCGCTCTTGCGGCAGCATGTAGCCATCTCAGAATGTCTCGGAACAGAGCATTTTGAGAAGTGTCGCGTCTGTAAACAGCTGGAAAATCGCACCTGTAGCTACGGCTTTGGTACTTAGTTGCAAAGATTCCTTTTTTATTCAGAGCACCTACCTTACTTAAAGGATAAAACTGCCTTTGTTTTTGTCTGCATTCAATTTATTTTCTTATGTCTTAGTAAAGATGTCACTGGTAAAACTTCTTCAGACTATATGCAAAGCTACATCACGTCAGAAAGTATTATCTGCGGACCAGATAAAATCAACTAAACTAAGAAGATGCCTCACAACATTAGATTTGCTTGCCATTGGCGTTGGCTCAACTTTTGGCAGTGGAATATATGTTCTAACAGGGCAAGTCGCAAAGAATCTTGCAGGTATTGACTTTTTTTCGAATATCTTTTGAAATGCTTTGATCTTTGCTTTCTTCTATCTATGCTTTGAGTCGGAAGAGCAGCTTTTAATCTGTAAATTTGGACAAGTCCCCACTGTCTTCAGTTAGCATTTGTTAAAATGTTTATCTTTTTTGTTGTGTTTTTATGTTTTGATGTTTATCTTGTTTATCTTTAATACATCTATTTAGCAAGAAATACAAAATGAAAAGAATTTAAAATTTTTTAGCTACAAGGGTCGTACAAGAGGAGGGCTGCTGCCAAAGGGAAAGCTCTGTAACTAATTGTTCCTTTGGGGACCTGTGTACCCCGTAAAAAGTTTGAAAATTGTGGCGTGTTCGTTCGGCAGGTATACTTTGAGCGAGAGCGACACAGAGAAACACAAGCGTACTGTACTGTTTAACGTTTTGATCAAGACTGAAATATTTCTAACAAGTACAAGTTACTTAATCAAATTTGTTTTACGTCATAATCACAATGCAGTATCAGGACATGACATAACATGTGGAGTTACTAAGGTCACACCTAACAGTGAAACAATAAGCCGGAATAAAATCAAACTGAATCAATATACATATTTCTAATGACGTAAAAACACACAATATAACACAATGATACATTTTTCATTCAAGAAATGTTTGTTGACCCCTGTCCTTTTCTGGGCCATGGTGCTTGTAAGTCGATATCCTGAAGGCCCTATCAGTACTCAAAGAACTGTCCAACAACGTCACACATGCCGAGAGTGATTGTTTCATTCCTCTTATTGGTTATAGAAAACTTGCTGTCTTCTTTTTACGTTGCTTTTTTATTCGATAGGTCCTGCTGTGGTTTTGTCTTTTCTAATTGGAGCTATTGCCTCATTGTTATCTGGACTTTGT
>JAADKT020065115.1:0-10406 GCA_011763395.2 Chrysaora chesapeakei
TCAAGTTCCGCATTCAGTGACGTCATTGTCAAATCCAGGATGTTGGAGGTTCAAGAATATGCACCATGGCACGGTCGCAGTGGATATTTTCGATTCTTGCTGTCGCATGGGATGTACAGTATATAAAATCATTTGTGGCGTAGAAAAAAACCAAAAATAGAATATTCGGTCATTCTAGACCTTTTTGCATTGTACTAATCAAAATCGGAAAAAGGAAAAAACTCGATTTACTATTTCCAAAACTACCACCGAATTTTCCCTTTTAAGATACCCTCTACATGCACTCCAGAGCGGCGAGGAAAGCTAAAGTAGAGCTAGCCTGCGTCGCAGACCAAATCTCAAAATTTTCCTTCTGGATCTGCCACGCAGGGTAAAGTTGAGCGTGCATTGGCGCAAATGAAAGTTAGCGGCAACTTGGAGAAGCACAGAATTGCTAGAGAACCAAACTAGATTCTTCATTACAAAGGTGACCGTTGTAAAAAATGTTTGTTTTTGAGCACAGGGGGGGGGAGGCATTTTTATCGATTGTTAGCTCATAGTTTGGGTTGTGAGGTTGATCTTTCAAAACTTAGGACAAGTAAGTTTAAGAAAGGATAAGAAAGGATATGTAGATCTTGTAGACTTTCCTTGGTTTGGTAGAAATGCGTCTAATTTCCATGACTTTGCATTAGGCATTATAAGAAAAAAGATTTGCTCGCTTTGAAGCTAATATTTTGACTTTGCCTCGCGTTCTATTCCACAGTTCCGTTGTGATCAATTAGCGCTTATTCCGGATCGGGGATCTTTTCAGGGACATTTTCCCTCGTTGAGAATGATTAGAACTCTCCTTGCAGCATGTTCCCGCACATCAAGCTAGTTGGGTGATCCCTGGCATTGTGTATTTCAGTCAATGGCCTTTCAGGATCTTTCAGGGAAGAGACGGGGGAAAGGACAGAGAACTTCTTAACCGTACATTTCGATTTTAATGCAACATAAAAATTGAAGTAATTTCATTTTTGTTAAAATGCCTACACAGCAATGATTTACCAGAAAATCAACATCACTATTGCATTTAACAGCTAAAGCAATGAATGAAATAAACATAAATTAATGCATAAAATAATGAAATAAATAATTATCAGCAATACGAGAATTAGAAAATTAACCACGGATGTAGTCGAGAAAAATCAAATACAGTCAGACTTTGATATCAAAACGAATCAGATAAGTCTAGGTTATAAATACAAAAAGCAGCAATAAGCAGCCTCAAAAGCAGATCAAAGCGTCACAAGGAATTCAACTTTGGTTAGCTAATCAAGATGGCTTAAGGTCCAGATCAAACGATCAAACATTGTTTTTCAAACATTTGAATTGTCCATGTCAAGCAAAATTTTTGACATTTGGTCACGTCGGAAAACATTGCCCGTCAAAAAGCTTTGTCAAAAAGCTTTGTTTTTGAACTATATGCTTAGCAATTTCTGCTTGTCAAGCAATGTTTTGTGGCATTGCCAAACGTTCAAATATAGCTTGATAAGCAGATTTGATTGTTTAAGCCTGGTTTCCATATAGCCAAAAGTGGCTGTGCCAGTACTGAGACACGACTGTACCAGTCCTGAGACAGTGCTGTGACGTGACTTCCTCACGGTGGCTCTACCGTGGCTGGGTAGTTGCTCGACCGTGGTAGTGCCAACATCAAAAGTTGAATTTGTTTCGATTTTCCCGGCCCTTCTGACGCTTCTGCCACTAGAAGATTTTAATGGAAATATGTGGCACAGCCGTCGGTGACGTGTCTGTGGCACTTGCCTTTGTTCTCATTAAGAACGTGACTGTAACAAGCCAATCAATGCAAGGAAATATGAAACCATTTCATAGCAACCACTGTCTCAGCGCTGGTACGGCCGTGTCTCAGCACTGGCACAGCCACTTTTGGCTATATGGAAGCTAGGCTTTAAAAAACAATGTTTAGTTGTTTGGCCAGTGCATAAAATGATCTAAAAAGCTATTCTGGTTTCTTCCGCTAGTTGGCAGCTATACGTCTAAGCTGGTCGTATTATTTCATCTAAGCAATTCGCACTATTACGTGATTAAAAAGCATTTAAATACATGTGATATACAGAAGTCTTAGTAAAGTTTACTGTTGCTGCGTCTACAACTTGTGAGACTGCGACATGTGTTGTTGAATCATATCGATAGGCAATGGGAAGATGATTGTAGAATTCTTCTCAGCTGAAATTGCTTGCAATGTCTGCAGGTATCGAAGCTGCAATGCACTTGGCGATTCTGCGATTACCTCTGATGCCTCTTTTAATGCTCGAGCGGCATTGAATTCTCCCTCAGCTGCAATGACCTGTAAAGGAAAAGCATTATTATTATAGCATTATTATTCAACCCCCCGGGCGTTTAATCAATTTCAATTGTTTAAACTTAAGGCGAGCGTTTATTAGAGGGGGGAATTTAAAAGAGAAAGGTGTTTATTTTCGAAATTACAGCTTAATCCTATCAAGTCTCGTTGGACTTTCGATACCCCACGAATGGATTCTATCGTCATTTGATCCGCCATTGCCAACCCAGCTTTTGCATTGAAAAGTCCTGCGTTTCACAACAAACTTTCAATATGACCTCTCATTGGCTGAATAGACAAAGCGAATTCGGAAAAGATAAATTGGTGCTTAAACCCTCTACTATTGAAATTCAACGGGACAGACTGCCTAAGAAAGCCTTTTTATTTCAACTTCTCAAAAATGCGGTTTTTTAACCTCGTTGCTTTGGCTAATAGCTATTAACTATTAGAAAACAGAAAAACTCAAGTGAAAGAAAGCCTTTTATCTTTAACCTTCTTCAAAAAACGGATTTTTTAACCTCGTTGCGTTTGCTATCAACTATTAACTACAATAAGACAAAAATCAAGTAAAAGAAAGCGTTTTTCCTTAAACTTCTTACGGGAACTGATTCGACTAATAACTATTAGCAAATAGAAAAAACTATTATTCAAGTGAAAGAAAGCCTTTTTCCTTAATGTTCTTAAAAAAACGTATTTTTAACCTTGTTGCGTTAGCTTATAACTAGAAACGGGAACTGATTCGAATAAATACTAGACTCATTACATAAGTCCCACTCTTCGTGTCGTGAGTCTAGGTAGGTAGTCTGAGCGATCTATCTATATCATATTGGCCTAAGGAGCGAAAACTACGACTCATGCAATAAGTCTAAATAAATAATACCCTTTAAAAAGGGGGTTAACTGGAACGAAGCGATAAAACGAGGGGGGCGTGTATTCCATTTTAAGCTCAAAAGGGAAACTTTTATTTAAGGGGGAGGTAAAAAACAAGGGCGCCTAAATTGTTGTTGGTTATCACTAGCCTACCTTTGCACGGGCCTCACGAGAAGCTTCAGCTTCGGCAGCCATGGCACGTTGCAACTGTTGTGGAAGACGCACATCTTTCCTGCAGGGAAAAAACATTTATACATTTTTGACTGCCCGGGATACGAAATTCGTAGCGAATTATATTTAATGTTTCAATATCTTATTTATTTTCGAATTTCTACGTCTGTACAATATAAATGCTATCACAAAGGTTTACGTTTTAATCTATAATTGAATATTTATATCCTGAACATTTCTATTTCGCGTTGTCTTTAAATTCGCGGCTAAATTCTCCACACTGAATTCATGCCTAAAAAATTTCATACGGTGAAATTTGGAAAATTTCGAGTAATTTGACAGTTTTCAGTAGTGGACCTTTCACAATATAATTTGCAATCAAAACTTGCCTCGCTCACTAGGAAGGTCATTATAGCACGACTAAGGCCCTGTCTAAATGATCAAACATTGCTTGTCGGACATTCGAGCTTTGCTTGTGAAACACAATTTTGGACCGCCACATTACAAAACATTGCCGTCAAAAATGTTTTGCTCGATACAAGGATAGAATGTTGAAAGTTATTCAAAAACATTGCTGAAGGAATTCTGCTTGTTAAACAATGTTTTGGTCAAACCTTGCTGGTAAAGAAGAATCTCAAATGTTTGAATAACAATGTTTGATCGTTTGGCCAGGGTCTAAAATTGTTGACATGGCTAGGCCATGTTAACTATCAAAAAGTAATAAAAGTAAAAAGCTGAAGCCAGAACGGAAACAATTTCATAGTAAAGAAAACCATTCAATAAAAAGATGTTTCAATCCAGGCCTACTTACACTTCAACACGTTCGACCTTGACTCCCCACGGATCAGTAGCTTCATCAAGGGTTCGCTAATAAACAAGAAATAATAACATTAACATGAAATCTTACTATACAATATATATATATATATACATAATGATTTTTCAACTAAAGCCTTAGCCAAACCATCCAACATTGTTGGTGAAACATTCTAAATTTCAATAAATGTTTGACCGTTAGGCCACGTCCAAAAACAATGCTCGTCCAACATTTCGGAACAACGAAGTCATTGCTAAAGCACAAGCTCTGACGTAATGCCTTGTTGCTAAGAAATGTTGCGAGGTGCCGATATGTTGCAAGTTGTTGAAGTTTGACAATAACAAAATAAATGTTTGACTAACAATGTTGGAAAGGTGGCCAAAGCAATCAAACATTGCTTGGGAAATAAAAGTAAACGAAATTTGTGGCGTCATGTTTTTGAAAAAATTCAATTATATTTTTTTATTTTTTTTTGCTCAAGGCAAGCTAAAATGTTAATTATTGAACGACATCATTTCAGGTTAGATAGACACGTAAATAAATGAAGAACATCATTGTGGATTTTCTAACCTTGTTTTAATTTTCCAGTGATAAATTTTTTTGGATGTGGCCAACCGGTCAAACATTTTTCTTGATAAGCATATTTCAAATGTTTGACCAACCATATTTGATCGTTTGGCAAGGGCCTAAGATGTGCTTAGTATTTAAAGATTAGAAAGGCTTGAAAATAAATGGCAAAAGAAAATTTTCAAATATTGTCGCCGCGACCGGAAAAACTTAGAGTCGCACGTGTAGCCAGGGATAGATTTTCGAACAGAATTTTCTTCGACCTTAGAAAATACGATCGCAGAACATTGCGTTGGTTGAGCTTTTGGCAACATGTTTTCCTTGTCGCCATTAACTGCGCAGCGTGAAGACGACTTTTTCGAATTAGCGTCGCAACACATTGTATCGTTTTCGCGCCTTTTCCTTGAAATTTTCTAGGACCCATTCTTCTTATCACGAAAGTTGATTGTTTCAGAACTTCTGTGGCAGCACTATTTTCGCAGCGTGTAGCCACCTCAGGATTTCTCAGAACATGACATTTTCAGGTGTGTCGCGTCGCCAGAATAGGTGATAGGAGCGCGTGTAGCCGCGGCTTTATGCTATGTTCAGTGCCGAGTGGCCAAATGAACTGAACATTTCACTGAACATATTTGCTTAACCTTTTTCTAACCACTGAACAAATTTTGTTCAACAATAATTTCTGACTCCGATCTAACATCCACTGAACAATGTTCAGTGACTGAGCTAGGTGGCCAAATGAACTGTATTTTTCACTGAAATTACAACGGTTTATCATAAAAAGATGCATGTAAATACCTGGATGGAATGGCTGATGTTGTCTCTGTCGGCAAGAACTTCGGCCAGATTTTTGGTTCCGAGCACATTCCTCAAAGTTGTTTGGGCAAGAAGCTTGGTAGAGCGCGTGGCATCTTCAACATTGACAACCGAGAAAATTGGATTTTGAACCCGAAAGTATACAACAGCATCAACTGCCACTGTCACACTGTCTTTAGAGAGAATCTGTCGGAAAAAGTGAGGGAACTCATTAGAGGCTGGTAAAGGAGAGGGGGGGGGGGTCAGGATCACGAATCGCGGAGATAAAAGTGTTTCCCATTCACGTTTCACATTGAAAAAATTCCGCGTTTCACGTTTCCCGATGAAAAAATATGGCCAATCACGTTTCCTCTTAGGCCGGACATGTTGTCGTTCTTATTTTTTTTGGCAAATTGAAGCTCGATGCTCTTATTAAGTGTGTCCGTATAAAAAAAGATCGTATAACCGACAAAAGGGTCAGAAATGTTGGAAATAAACGACCACAGCAATAGCGACGATTGACCTGTGTTTTGCACAAGTGAATTTTGGGGCTAAATGAAGAAGGTCCTAATCCTATAGATTTTTTTTGGAACACATTTCACACAATTCTTTTCTGAAAATGGTACAGATTTAAGCCTCTTACATTTTCAATCTCTGAAGTAGACATTGCTGACAAAGTCAGTTGCAGCAGTTTTCTGTACTGTACTCTTTCAGATTTTAGCATTATTTTCTATCATTGAAGTTTGCGTTTTAGAAACTTTTGAAGAAATGTTAGATCAGTAGATTGTAGAAACATGCATATGCATTTCTTACTTCTTGTGGTGGGACATCAAATGAAACAGTTCTCAAGTCAACTTTGATGTAATTATCAACACAAGGCAGGATGAAGAAGATTCCTGTAAATAAATTGAAAATTTTTGGTTAAATTTAGGCAAAATTATAAGAATAAAACACAAAAGCAGGTAAAAATAGTAAAAATGCTTTGACATAATTTATGTCAACTGATTTTTCACGATAAAGAACAAACCTGGTCCCACAGCTCCTCCAGATTTGAGTCTTCCAACTCTAAAAATGACTGCTCTTTCATATTCCTGAACAATCTAGGGGGAGAAAATTTAAAGCATTTTGAGATAGCAATGAAAGTAGCTAACGAAAGGATGCTAAAGGCCAGGTCGAGTACGGGAAACTCTCAGAAATTTTGGAACGGAAAAATTGTGCAAATAAAAACCCTAACTGCGTGTTTTTGAGTACAGCTCATTTCTACTCGAAAACACAGGACTACAATTTTATTTTTAGAACTAGAACCCCAAAAAGTTAAGAAACTTTTATAACTACAAGGAAGGAGTTAAGAAACTTTAGAAATTTTTGTGTCAGTTTTCAAACATACTGATTTCACATTGTGGAGGTAGTTATTAGTTCTCAAGCATTCATGTCTGATTTATCGCACCAGTGTGGCTAATTCTGTGCGATTTCTTGCACATGTCAGCAATACCATACCCCACAGAAGGTTTTTCATTGTTTTTACTGCAATTTATTTCCATTTAATTAAGAAACTGTTAAGAAACTTTTAGAACTTAAATTGGGCCAAAAATTAAGAAACTTTTAGAACTAAGGCCCCGAGCCAGGTTTCTTATAAAAAAGGTGTATATAAAAACCCCAGTTCCGTGCTTTTATTAAGTATAGCTCACTTCTACAGGAAAATACGGAGCTAGGGTTTTTATATAGTTCCCTGTTTTTGAGTAGAAATGAACTGTTCTCAAAAACACGGAACTGGGGTATCTATATGGTTACTATGGTTTTTATAAGTTCCATGTTTTTGAATAGAAGTGAGCCTTTGAAAGTTTTGTGTTTTCAACCTGACCGATGCTCAAACTGAACTGAAAAGACAAAGTGTTGATTCCTTAAATTATATAGAAGCACAATGAAGCAAAGCCTTAGGGTCTCACCCATCTCTTAACAGCCCAAATTTAAAAATTTCACAAAGATGCCAATATCTAGGAGACATACCTTGAGACAGAACATCAGGGAGAATGGAAATGTGCATAGGAAGATGATGAAGGAAATTATGGTGAGAAGCCATCCACAAAATCCTAAACTATGGTCTCCATTTTCGTCTGTTGAGAAAAACATAGAATTAAAATAAATTCTAAGGGAAATTCTAAGGCACAAAAATAGACAAGTATGGGGAATATTGCCTGAAATGAAATATCATGAAAACTATTAATGTGTTTGCTAAAATGCAAAAATATTTCACATGAAACTTCCCCTATTGCTTTATTCATTAAAAGTACTATGGAGTACCAAATAATCATCCCCCGTTTGTTAATTTTTGAAAAATTTTCCAACCCCACTCTTATTTCAACCCCCCTTTTATTAGTTTAACATAATCCAATGAGATAGATAAATTCATATTTCCTTAAATTTCATTCTGCTGCCCTGCAGTTGAGCATTCTGCAATTTATATTGCTATCTCGTAATGTGGAGCTCTTGTTTGCTCTCGTCCGATATCGTTTGAGCAGTTGAATCGTACAATATTGAAATGAATTTTCCAACCCCCGTTTTATTCCAACCCCCCATTTATTAAATTTCCAAACATTTTCCAACCCCCCGATTATTATCGACCCCCCCCCCCCCCAATAGAACATTTCAACTAACGGCCTCTTTTTCAAAATAATTGAAAATTAGCTCACAGAGAAATTTCTACTTCAGATTCGAATTCAGTGCCTTCTTTTAAGTGTTGAGGCAAATTTTTACACTTCTAGTCCGTAAGATATTGATTTTATAGCGATTAAAAGTTTGAAAATTTAAGGAATTTGACCGTGTAAAATGATTGAGGGTGTAAATTTTCACCCCCAGCAATTTTTCACAGTCAAATCCTTTATAGAATTTCAAACTTCTAACACCTATAGAACCAACATCGTAAGGACTAGATGCATAAAACTTTGCCTCAACACTAAAAAGAAGGTTCTGAATTCGAAAGTGAAATCCAAATTTCTCTATGACCTAATATTCAATTTTTTTGAAAACGAGACCCTTAGTTGAAATGGTCTATTATTCGGTACTTCAGAGTAAATAAAAAATTTTTTTGGATTTTTTTAGTGGTGAAAGTCTCTTGCCTCCAAAGTTTCTTCCTATAAAGTGAAAGGTATTTTGAAAACGAACTTCCTATTGAAAAAGTTAATTTTATGGTTCACATGAAAGATGAAAGTGATCTTATTGATTATGTGCTTTACTTTCCTATTGTGACCATTGTGACTTTTCCTGAGAGAATTTATAAGTTCTTAGCAGGTTACCAGATTACAAGAGAGGGAAAGAATTTCACTCTACAATTGATCCTCAGCTAATAAGAAGGGTTTGTAGTTTTCTTGTGCATGTCTGTTTTGTCTCAGTCAATTCTTTTGTTTTTTATGGAACAAAGGTTTATGAATTACAGGAAATGCTTATATAGTAAAGAATTTCTCATTCTAGTACTCCCTTGCACATGTTGTTTTGCTGTCACAAAATGAGTCTTAAGGCCTGGCTAAACTAGGAGACATGTTGCACCTGACATAGTCACACCTGACATGTCCCCTTGATGTCTCCCAGTTTACCCACCTCAAAAACTTTGCAGCGTGCAGCAAAATTAGTGAGAGACACGCAAATGTTTCTTGGAGACATGTTGCTTGTTGTCACTTGCATGTTTAGTCACCCTGGGAGACACGCCAAATACAATGTCATGTGTGACATGCCTCCTAGTTTAGCCACAGCTTTAGGAGTAGGTGGGGAGACCTGGGAATGGTTAGAAAAATTTTTGAAAAACGTTTTTACAAGAAAATAGTTTATATAATGGTATACATAGTACTTAGCTCCTTTTGAAGGGATGGATAGGACAGTAGTGAAAATAAGACATCAAGAAAAGGAGGGAGAGTGGGATAGTTAGAAATTGAAGGAATGGGATGAGGAGGTAAAATAGGAAAAATAAGATAACTAATGACAGAAAAGTGAGGATACAAATGAAGCATCAAATCAGGAATGGAGGATTTAGCAATTAAAATATTCCAAAAATCCTTGATAAGGATGTCAGATCTGAATATTAAATAAGGTCTGGCAAATCTAGTGACATCAAGAATTTAAAGCTTACTCAGCATTGGTTGTTTGATCAACCACTTGGTGACCACATCAAAGGAAGCAAATCAAAGATGCATGAAAACTTTTAAAATTGTCTATGTTTTAAGCTCATTAATTGATAAAAACTGTCTAGGAAAGCAAGTTTCGTATTTTAAAAGGGTGGTGATTTCTAAAAATTTTTTACTAAACTTGGATGCACTGTTCATGCCTACAGTCTTTTCCAAGCAGTGCAAATGCCTTGGTATTAATTGATGAAGGGTTGTATTGATAAAATAATACTTCTAAAAAGCCTCTTTATCTGCAAGTGCTACAGCGATTGTTTTAAAAACAAGACATCAGTTTTTGTCTTTGCCTTATTCTATTTTTCAAGATGAAAGCTCAAACAGATTGACTTTGCATTGTGAGCTAATCTTCTAAAGAAAGTGACACAGTTAATATTTATGGATCCAATATTATTGTTTGCGCTATAGCAGTAGCACCTGCAATTCCACCAGAAATGAAATCTGAAGAGTCTGTCTTAGTTATTAATAGCTGCCAAAAACCTGCCTCAGGTTAACATAGTTATCTTGACTACGGTATAGAAATTTTCACATTTTGAGATAGACTTTTTATTGCCAAATTTGTATTGCGCACCCAGAATCTAGTCTAGGTCCAAAGTTTTACTATCTCAGCACTTGTATTGTCGATTTTATAAGTGCTCAACATTTACAATTTTATAAGGGCTTAGACTGAGTGGAGTAAAGAGTTCATTTTTGATGGCTT
>JAADKT020065226.1:0-10402 GCA_011763395.2 Chrysaora chesapeakei
TCAGTCAGTCAGTCAGTCAGTCAGTCAGTCAGTCAGTCAGTCAGTCAGTCAGTCAGTCAGTCAGTCAATCAGTCAGTAAGTAAGTAAGTAAGTAAGTAAGTTAGTTAGTTAGTTAGTTAGTTAGTTAACTAATGACTTAGCTAGTTCTCTGAAGATACATAAAGCTCGTCTGCCCAATTTTCATTCATGGGTTCAGTTCACGAATTAACGTTATGATTGTAAAAATACATGGGCAGGGGAAGCAGAGATAAAAAGAGCATAGATGATGGCATTTGGATTGCATACCTTTCAGAGGATTAAATCTTTGTTCAGCTGGCAAGTATTTGATAATTTCGGGATTTCTGAGTGGAAATGGCTTGACATTTGTGTTAACTTGTGCTATGAGGTCTTCTGCACGAAGGCTGGCTAAAAATATAAAAATGTTTCAGTGACATAATAGAATATTTTCCCTTTATTGTAAAAATAAAATTCAATAATACGAACGACAACAGTAGCTGAAGCCTATTTCTGCTACTGTTATCGTTTGTATCTGTTTCAAACAATTCACAATTTCTCTTAAATAAACTTTAGGCCAGATGTTACCTGTATATGGCTCAGCAATCGTCTCCTGCCATAATATAGAAATAAAAGTACAAAACAGAACAATCAGTGAAGTACTACGCCAGGGTAATTCCATCATGTTAAATCAAAAGTTTAGTTAGGCAACATTGTGCGCTGAAAAATTAGATATGATAATTCTGAGTTAAGTTTACATGTTCAGTATTGTTGAAGGAACAAGATTTGACAATCTGGTCAAAAGGAATTGAACAAGGTCACAGGCATACCTACAAATAAACGGGCCTTTCAAGGCCTTTCAGTGAATAGTGTATATAATACGATACGAAAGTACCTAAATGTTTATCATTGAGGCTCACAATCAATGCAACCATGAAGCAACGAGCAAAACGTACATCGAGTAATCCATTGGTTAACGCCAAAAAAGCCAATCCGAGCTTATTTAAAAGGAGCAGCAACTTTTTACAATAGCAACAACAACAACAACAACAACAAAAGGTCAATTGCTGTTTGCTGCCCAGCGGAACTTTCCAAGGCCCATTTCCACTTCGTTCGCATTCGCTGTCCGCTAGCCATCAAAAAATGGCGAACGCGAAGCGATTTTGATTTCCGCTGCAAGTCAAGCTCAAGCTTTCGAAAAAGTTTTACTTCTTTATCGCCTAAAATTGATCACGAAGGCTGTATTCTGTTCGCAAGCGAGCGGTGGACTGCAAATTCGCTAGCGAACAGCGAATGTGAACGAAGTGGAAATGGGTCTTTGGACCACTGATCTGAGCTCATTACCAAAGCACCACTCTTCGTAAACAGCAACGCGCAACGGCAACCTTTAGCAACAACAATAACCATTTAAACAAAAAATTGAATCGGATGGCCTAATTCCCAGATTCAGGGTTGTTTTGAGCGACCAATTTTGTATCAGGTTGGCCTAACGAGTGAAAACTACGACTCAAGTGAAATGAATAAGTCTGAGCGCCAAAAACGTGACACCAAAGTCAAAGTGCAGTGTTTGCGAGCTGAAATTTGATTGGGTCATTGGAGTGCCTTTGAACCAATCACAGAATGCAAAGCACAGAACGAAAGCCAATGAGAGTAGAGTTCTCAGTAAAAGGAATCCCATATAGAAAAGTGAAAGCGACTACCGTGTTTTGATGTTGTTTATGTTTTTATCATCATAAATTGGTACGTTTGCGGAAAGAAAACAAGTGAAAAGAAAATCTCAGTTGTTTGGAGATGATGACGAATAGGCGCAAAAATGCGGCGTTGAAACAGGAGTATTCATTCTATATTCAGTCGCTTATTAAAACAGTGCAGGAAACGAGAAGACTTCTGTCTCTTCTGTCACCATTCCCGTCCAAATAAAAACAAATCCAGCCTGGCTCTATATTGTTTTTACGTCAACAAACATCTAAAAATATTCACAAACTTCACGAGAAATCTAAAAAATGCTCAAAATGAAATCAACATGTCAACAAATCTGCATCGCCTGTACCTGGCAACTCGGATGATGTTTAAAATCGGAAGGAAATGAATAAAAATCCTTTCAAAATAGATTCAAATGATAAAAGGGCTGCGCCATTTTTGACCCATGTCCTTATATGCTTCATCCTTTATCAAAGCCTGTTTATTTTTAACATTAGAAAAGCAATATCAGATACGTATTAATTTTCTGTATTTAACAATCTTATCAGGGATGAACTTCACATTACTATAAAAATAATCAATCATCATTTTGATTTTATCTCAGATCAATCTGCCATTGCCATTTTTCTACAAACATAAACTGAAGCACTTTAAGAAGTTCATTGATTAAGCAAAATGTTGATAAGGAAATTAATTTTGCAGTAGTGATGGTGGTGATGATGATGATAGGTGACGATGACGATTATCATTTTAATCATTGATGATCATTGTGATCATGATGATCATTGTGACCATGATGATCATTGTGACTGTGATGACCTCATGATCATGATGACTATGATGATGATAATGTTGATGCTGGTGACGATGATCATCATCATGGCGATAATGAGGACGATGATGCTAATGATTATCATGATCGTGATTCGTGAAATCCTTATCATCTGGCATCAATAGGCCTAATGGTCATGATGACCATGATGATTTCATGATGGGCATTGGAGCAGATTCTTCTAATACCTGTCAACAGTCGGTAAGATTAAAGGGAATACACCCAGAAAGATTGTTTTGATTCCTCATTTGGATGTCATTACTGTAATACCAATACCTATTTAGACACATCATAGGCATCTTAATTGATGTGACCTTGTGATAGTCATGAAAGTTTCAGTGTGAAATCTTCTAGAACCTTCCACTGTTATGCGTTTTTTTCGGCACAGGAGTGATGCAGAGAAGGGGCAAAAGGAAATGCAAAACATTTACTGTAATAAGGAAATCGAGCGTCATTGTCAAGCACGTGCAAAATGACTAGAACCTCCACAGACACCACTGTGCTCCGGTTGGCAAATGTTCAAAACAGTAGGAATAGGGAAAGACACCACAGACCTCCAACATCAAAATTTAAATTAGGAAAGTAACCCTGAAAACCTGGAATAAATGGAATAGGGAATGGAACACCGGATACCAGAACTTCATGGAAATATTGTACTTTAAAATTGACTCGATAACTATTAAATGATTTAGCGTTTGCTATCAATTCTATCTGACTTTAAGAGTATCGTAATCAGTAATCCATTCCAAATTGTCTTAACTCAAGTAGAAAATCTCCGATACTCGATCCGAGCATTCCAGGTTCCACGTTCCACGTTCCACGTTTTCAAGTTGGCCAATCTTACATCATGAATAACCTTGACTAACAACTGTCAGTGTTGAAGTGTCAGTCACATTTTTATCATTCTATTGTTTTTTTACACCACATAAAATACATGTGACCCTTGCACAAGAAGGTTCAACGATTCATTTCTAAACTTTTGCGAAACTAGCAAGACGTGAAAAAGATTGTTCGAAGAAAAGACGAAATTTTTATATTTTCATAGGTAAGCTGCTACAATTATTTATTGATTGTTTGTTAATTTACAGTATTATACATTTTTTATCTTACTGTATTTTATAATTTCATCTTCGAATTAGTCTAAGTTTATTCATTCTTAATTTATTTTCGGCGAAACTCGCTTCAAGTCTAAATGTTCTTAAAGATAGAATAGAATAGGATAGTTCTTATAAAAAAGAGCTTTGCTTAAAAAATATACACGTTTTTTAAGAACACCTTTATAAGAAATCAGGGGGTGAAAATTCCAAAAACATTAAGAAACTTTATTTAAAGTACTATCGAAATTAAGTCATAAAGATTAACTTTTTTCAAGAACAATTCGGCTTATATAACTACAGTATTAATAACCGAAAAACACCATATTTTGTAATCGTTCTTTCCCAAAAGGCTCCATTTATATACAAGTTAGAAAATGAAGCAATTAACATAGTATAGTGTGAAAATTAGTAAGCAAACATATTTCACGACAAGGAACACTAACAGTATAAGGAACTTTCCGCCTCACTGTATTTTGTTGAAAAATTAAGGAACTCCAGTAGTCTCAACTCAGACCAAGGTTATGGCCTTCCCTCCTTTTTATCGTCATACACTCCCTATTATGAAATGAAAGAGTTTATTTACAATGATAATTTTCACAACTAAGCAACAACACACACGAAAGAAAAACTCGAGTTCAATAAGGAAATCGGTTTTTAAGAACTCTTTTCACGAACCTCTTGAGAACTGACTCGCACAACTCCAAAGATTCCGGCCTAGGCCATGACGTCATAGAAATAGAATTACTCAAAAATTATCAAATTTTGAGTTAATAAGATTAAAACTAAAAATCAGCGCAATACGAAAAGAATTTCACACTTCCTGGTTGTTAAATGAAATTGAAAATAGGCGCCGCCATTCACAGTGCAATAGAATATCACTTTCTGCCTTCTTCGGCATAAAAGTCTTTTGATCTCTCTCGCTCATTCATGAATACTTTCCGAGATGGGGTTTTGAGGCATTTATATTGAAACGACGTACGAGATTTCTTTTTAAGCAAAAGGATTTCTGAGAAATATTCAAGGAGAGGATTCAAAATTGGCCCTCCTTTCAGTAGCTAGGTGAATGAATAAGGATGTTTGGGGAATCAATGCCCCCATGTCGCTTCTTGCAATGAAACGAGGGTAACAGAACCCCATTATTTGAAGGAAAGGGGTTTCAAGAGAAATCAACGTGCAATTTGAGGGGATCCTCCCTCTCTCTGCAGCAGATAGAAGGGTTGGGGGTACATAGAGCCGATACAGTGGTAGGCAAAATGACGTGTCCTCTATAACAATTAACAAAAGGTCGCTTCTTAAGAACAGCTTGACATCCTGCACGTCGTTAGTTTTATTTCTTGCCCAATCCAATATCCGTGTTTTGTTCTTCCTTTTGTGTCGTGTTTTATTGAATTTTATAATTTGACCTTTAATTAATGTCTTCATATATTTGATCTGACAGGGTATAAAAGCCTTTGACAAGATAAGATCAGAACAGAAGCGTTCTGAGTACAGAGAAAGAAAGATCGTGAAAATGGTGACAGAAAGCAAAATAGAAGAGTACTGTTATTTGGACAGGATGGATGGTAGAACGCGGAATAACAGTGTTATAAGAAGAAGAAAAGCAAGAAAAAACAACGAATTAAAGATGCGAAGATCCATGTCATGTGATGAAATAGTACTTTATAGAAACAGAGCTGTGTCACCGGTCTGGAGTAAAGAACTTAAAAACATACGGCCTAAAAATGGATGTCAGAAAAACATGCAGAAAAAAACGAATAAACTACAGAATGAAACAAAGAAACGATCAAGATACCCAAAGAATAGTTCAACATCAAATAAAGTCAATGAAAGAAGACCATTAACAGAACAGAACATGAAAACAGGGGTATTAACAAAGAAATTAGACTTTCCAACAAATTCGTTACTTCATTACGCCGTATCGGAAGGAGACCTAGAGCTTGTCGAACGATTAATCTCAGATGGCTCGAACCAGATTGATAAATTGAGTATCGACGGAACTGCACCCATTCATGAAGCGGCCATAAACGGTGATTTATCGTGTATCAAACTGTTATTGAAACATGGCGCGTCACTTGAAACTGTCGATCGTTGTAATCGCACGGCTGTTGAATATGCCGTTCTAGCGGGACATTTTGATTGCGCCGCACTTCTGCTCAGTTTAGGAGCGAGCGACGAGAAAATTAGGAACGGAGTGCCATTATTAAATTGAATATTTTATTAAATTTAACAGTATGTAGCAGAAATTAATGATGTTTAGATTGTACATATAAATTAAATGGATTTTATTATTATCAATTTTGTTGCTTAAAACCAGTCATTGTATTTTTCTTCGTCTACCTTTTTAGCTTTCGTTGATAGAGCAAAGTCAAGGGAAAATTTGCTTTTAGTTATTTGTACCGAAAGATAGCATGCGGACATTTAATGCAATCTTTCTCGATGTACATCGTTGTACTTCACGCCCACGGTGCTACAAGAAAACCAGAACAACTAGCAATTTTCCAAAACCATCTCGGGACCTTTCAAACATGATCAAACAATTTTGAAAAGAATATAACAATCTTATGTGGGATTTTAAGATTGTGATTTTCCAATTACGAATGCGAAAACGAGAAATCGAAGTTTGCATTTAAAACGCACAAAAGAGATAACGAGCACTCTGTTCTAAAATGGCGACAGAAGTTGCGAAAGGTCTGACGCATTTGAGCGCGTCTTCTGTAAGTTAATTCTAATGCAGACTTTGTTTGAAGAGTTTTCTCATAATCTTGTTAAAGCAGACAAAAAATTAAGGAAAAGAATATTGGGAAAGATTTGAGCGAGAACGAAGACTGTAGGTTTTTCCTCCCAAAATTTAAAAGCAAGATACGAGAGGTTTTTATCGCTGCTCAGAAAGGAAGCGAACATCGAGGGAGTACTTCACTCTTCCAGAAGATGTACGAGATTTCTATTCAACAAAAGGATTTTCATGGGATTTCAGTGAAAACAATAGGATTTCCAGCAAAGGTGAACGAGATAACAAGGGAGTGAATTGCCCTTCGGCGTACATGTGAAATCCCTGTTACAAAAAGATTCCTTCGGATTTTCCTTTACACCGTCATAGGCAGTGGAATTTTTTATTGCTTGCCTAAAGAGGCATGATATAGTGATATAGTGCTGCGACAGGAAGTTGGCCGTCTCTGGCAATTCCTGTCATACGATTCCTAGCCTTACCCCGCCCCCGCCTAACTACGGACAAAAAAACTCAAGAAACGGATGTACCAGCTGGACCTTGGACCGCATCCGGGTGGCCTGGTTCCCTGGTTCCCTAACGGAACGTGCATGTAGCGAGGTTCGACTGCGACGCTCTAACGTCACATCTTTATCAGATAATTCACAACAATTTGCAAAAAATTATAAAGTAATCAAACGACAGAGCATTTTTGATAATTCAAAAGATGACGATCCAAAAAAAGGTCGAACTAATTAATGAAAAAATAAAGCAGTCATCTTCTATCACGATCCATTTTTTCTATGATGCAAAAATTCACAAAAGATTGAAAGCAAACTCGCCTGAAACCATTAAGTAAATAGAAATTAAAAAGGAAATGATATTAACTGAAGGTCAATAGCCTATTCCAACAAATCCCGCAACACGCACGTCTGACTTTGAATTTGCACCTGTTAGAAATATAGAAATAGCCGCATCTCATTGGCTACCTGTTTCTGTGGTAATCCATGATTGGCCAGAAATGAAAAGAAAGATGGATACTCGTGCCCTCGCTCGTACTCCAGCAAAGCTGTCTTACATCCACAAACACAATATCTTTAAACCCTTTCTGTATCTCAAAGTATAGATATTCTGCTCTTCTTGATATCGAATTAACCCCCACCCTAAGGGAATCGACCACCCAGATCTTCCTGTCTTGAATCTCTAGAGCAGCAAAGCGAATTACAAGCAGGAAACACCAACTTCGCGACTTTTGGGGGACAGGGCTCACATTTTCTGAAGTGAAGGACAAGAAAGCAAAATTAATGCAAGATAAAGGGTCATCATCATATCCCTAGCACATTTCTCCTTGGATCCCTATGTTGTGGAGCCTGACAAGAATTAAGGTGGACCAAGTTTTCCAATATGGCTTCATGTTCTTTACCATTGATAATGAAAGGATTCACCCTCCCCCAAACCCTCTTCCGGCCCCACTACTGTATTCCAAGTACATTGTGTTCCCTGCATTCTCATTCATTTGAATCGGTGATTGGCATGTGCCATTGTGCAAATGTAACAAATGTAGAGAAGTCTAAGCCTGTCTCACTTCCACTGAAATCGAGGCTGTGGATTTTATGCTAAATTCTAGTCAAGTCAAGAAGAGGAAAATTGTCAAACTTTAACAAATATTTATTTAATGGGAATATGAAGAACATGGAAATATGAAGAACTCCCACACGAGCTCCCACATCTAAAGATCGGCTTCCATTGAAGCAAAGCTTAAATCACGTCCCAAACCAGTTAACTTTAACTCCAAGATGAAAAAACATCAGACATGATCGGAGAAACAGTTTCCACGGATAAGGAATAACAAGGGGTAACTGTGTCGGTTCCTTTACAAACTAAAACCAAGAACAAAGATTGATTTTCTAATGCTTTAGGGATTTGTCAAAGACTTGTGAGGTCTTGTCATGTGGTTTGAAAACTGCCTTTAAGAGCATCAAAGTAATTATTTCTAGATTAAAGCCAACAATGGCCACGAAAGACATCGTGTTTCTAGACACGTTCAATTGCATGTTAGCTAACTCTGTAATATGTTCACAATCACCATGCAATTGAAATCACCGAGAAAAAGCTATGAGAAAATGGCAGCAGATTTTTAATGAATCTCCAAACTCTCTTCACTGTAAATACAGGCCCGCGCAGGCACCACACGTGGATCCTAAACTCTCTTGAACTAGGAACTGTCCCAAACTCTCCATTGGAAAATGCACTTTTCTGCTTAATAGTGCGTTAGCAGCTACTAGATTCAGACCAGCTCTCTTAATATTGGGACCTCGCTTGGGACTGTCCCAGACTTTTCGAATCTAAATGCAAACATTCACTTCTTGCAAACAATAACACCACGATCCATTAATATAGTATATGAAACAGGAGCGTGAGGTTTAGATGAAATTTGTCAGAAGTCGCCAAAACTCTTCACATGTCCCAGAAATTACAAGCAAAGTCTACAGACGTGAAGCTCTGTTCTGAAACGCACGGATAGATGGGGGGGGGGGGTGTGATAAGTTGGCGACAAATCAATCCTAAAATTAGAAACATTCAGAGGCTGCTAGCTGGCATAGCAAAGCTCCTGTCACAGGCCAGATTTCAAGTCGTTTTCCCGCGTGTTTCCGTCACGCGTTATGCTAGAATCCGCTTTTTAAATGAACCACATAATAATACAGACTGAAGAAAAAAAATTATCACAGTAGAAAAGAAAAGTTTGAATGAATTGACTCATATGAAGGCAGCCAGTTTTAAAAGTTTATTCATCGTAAGAACAGCTGGTGCAGGTGAAGTGAGCGGATATCTTGAGAGGAAGAAAAGTACTTGAGAGGGCTAATATCAAACTTTAACACTATAACTATGTTGAACATCGTCTAGACGAAAAAAAGTCAACGTAACAATGGCGACAATGAGGAAACGAAGATGTTATTTATGGGTTGAAGTTCGATTGAAGTTGTTGCAGAATGTACGAAAAATGCGCCTATAAGGTCTGGGTTTGAGTTATTTGGTTGTACATTGAAAGCCAGTTAATATGTAACTACTATTGGTGTCTTTACTTTGCCGAAGAATCCAGTGGGCGAAGTTTTATGAGTAACTTTCGGAGACGAGAGACGAGGAGAACGGCGAAAAAGCGAATATAATACGAAATAATCAAGGCGGCAGAAAGTAGAGAATTTAGGCTTGTTTAGGAACAGAAAGATTGTTCAGACAAGACACCGATAGATGTTCTGGATGCTTGGGGATATATATAAATTGTCTTTAAAATCGGCAATATATACAGAATGCAACTTGTTACGGTAGATTTCATAAACACTGCGTCACCATGAATGATATGAAGCTATCGGATGAAACAGACAGATAAATATTCTGCACCTAAACTGACGAGGAATTTCATGAAGAAAGGTAGAAAAGTTATTTTGAGCAAATAAAGGAATGTTTCAGTCATCGAAATATTGCAATATGAAATGGCAGTACTTTGCTATCAACAACTCAGAACACTGGCGACATGACTCCATGCGGGTATGCTTATTCTAGATGTAGAGCATCTGCACAATACAGAATAATAAGAGATAAGTGACCATTGGCTTTGTATGCCAGTGATGAGCAAACTGGACACGATGGGCACACGTTCCCCACACGTTCTCCACAAGTCCATGTTGAAGCAACTACTAACACTGCTCGCGATAGTTTAGGAGATTTATATGACCAGCCTGTCCTCAAACTGTGACCATTGGCTTTGTGTTGCAGTGATGTACAAAGTTAGCTACCTGAGCACACGATCTAAACGAGTCAGTCCTACTGGATCCAATCGTCCACATTACTCATCTTTACCCTTAAATGCTGAAGGACAAGCCATTTCGGTGATCTTACATATTTCTCATACAAAACAACAAACGGTAAAGTAACAAAACAAGACAAACCAAACAAAAATAAGGAAATAGACAAATAGATACATTAATCAATAAATGGAAAAAAATTATAGATAAAAATGATAACAAATAATAATAGATACATAAATGAGTGAGTGATGAAAGTAAAAATAAGTAT
>JAADKT020065337.1:0-10401 GCA_011763395.2 Chrysaora chesapeakei
ACTTAGATATAAAAATGGCGCCAATTCCATTGCCAATGCCGGTTCCAATGCCGATGCCACAGTTCCAATGCCGGTAATTACAAATGGCCCCCAAACTTTAATGTTTATGGTTTGTTATGGGCTGCTGTTTGATGCTTTGTTGTCTCTTGTTCGAAAACAATAAGCTTACATGTATTCACTGGCAGTTCAGTATATTTTCTCTTTGCAGCCTATTGTGAAAAAATGTTGTACTTGATTACTGTATAATTTACATGTTTTTAGTGAATCAATCCAAATACTATATTATGAGATCAGGCAATTCTGAAATTATCAAACTTAATATCTGATCAATACTACAAGGAAAAAACATACATATTCATAAGGACAAAACCAGTTTTTGTCTCATATTTTAGTCTCAATGCCTAGCATTGACACCAATTTTCAGGAATCAGGAAATTCTAACAGGATGCAAATTTTCCCAAAACAACATTGATTTTTCTGATACTGCTTAGTTTTTAAGTCTTATTTCTGGCATTTCACACATTGTATTTATTATGTGTGTACTCACAAAATGAAGCATAGGTCAGCACCTAATATGTTTATGAGGGATAAAATAAAAGTAGATTACAAAACAAACTTGAAATCCTATTGCCAACCTTCATCCTATTGCCAGACTGAATTTTTCTTTAAAAAAGAAGCAAAGAAAAAGTGCTGGCATAATCATCTAAGAAAAGTAACTGTATTAGAATTGGTATGTACCTTTGACCTCCAAGGAAGATCCTTGACTCCATAATCATACCTCAACTCTTCCCCAATACTAATGTCATGGAGGGCAAACAGAAATAGTCTTGGAAGGTCATCAATGACCCTCTTCTTCATGATGCAGTTCGGTTTAGCATCAGAGTCATTGATAAGTCTTCCAAGTGTATTGTCAGGCCTTGTTGCCTCAATGCTGTAAAAAGAAATTACTGATGTTATAAATGTATTGTTTCTCTTGTAACCAAGATATTTTGATTCGCAAAGTTTCTCCAATTATTCCCTGTTAGCCTTTATAAAGACATTATGTTCATCTTAAGCATTGAAAAAAGGAACCTAATAATGACTTACCACATTTCTTGCCTGTTGTGCATAAAGAAGTAAATATAACTTCCATCCTGCTCTCTGTAATTCTTCTCCCGTTTTCTTCCTTCCTTTCCATCATGGAGCTCTCCACTATAGCATAGAAGAAAATCATTCTTCTTGAACTCTTTTGTTTCGAACACCCCATAGCCTGGAATGAATATTAGAAAATTATTCAAATAGTAATTGCAATGAAAGACATCAACTTCTTTCTTGTTTACAACTGTGGTTGTCATCTATTAAACAACCTTCATATCAGATTTTCAGCTTTCATTTTCCATGAAAAATGTTTGTATACTTTAAGCAGCTAATGAGGAACTTATTTAAACAAAATGAAATGAATTTGATACAGGTTAACAACAATGTTAGTTCGGCAAGCAAGCAGAAAGAGAATATAGGCTAAAACCCATAGGAATTGGGGTTTATGCCCTTTGTACATAGTTGTCTTGCAGGGCTATATCATAAGATATGGATTAGCAGGATTTTATTGGTGATGAAGGATTTAGTTCATGATATGTTTAGGTATTTTGTGTGGATGGAGGGTGCCAGATAAAAAATTTGCATTTTGCATTCCATGACTTTGTCAAATGAAGTGGGGGTAAATTTGCCCCAAAGAATTCATCTCATCTGATTTGCGTCTCTATCTGAACATAAGAAGTGTGCCTCGCAACAAAATTTTTGAAAGCAAACAAACATGCATTATAAATAACCCAGTTGTCGCATGGTAGGGTATGGGCATGTGCCACCCTTGTGGGTTGGTTTTGGAAATCCCATGAACCCCATATAAGAGGGTGGGAAATTAAAGAATTATCTAAAAATTTCATCTGATTTGACAACTAAACAGTGAATGTTAAAATTGCACCAAACCAAAGAATGTTTTTAGCATGAAAACTGTCATATGCTCCACTTACAGACTTCTTAAAGACCAGAGTAGCCAAGTAAGATCCGTGTCTACAAAGTGGGTGGGTATGTAAAGTCTGGGCAGCAAACCCCCACCCCCGATCCATCCATAAATCATATCTCATTAAGGACATATTAATAGGGCCTTAATCTGCATTTCAAAATATTACAAAACAACATACCTATATATTTGTTGATAAATCTTGCTTCAAAGCCTGGCTGATCACAGTCAAGCCAGTTTGAAAAGTCAGGCTTCTTTTCTTATGATCTCTGTGAGGATGTTATGCAATAGACAAATTAAACATTTGGGTAATGATGGGCAACGGCTGCCAAGCTAGTATCTATCTCTATCTAGTAGCTCATACCAACTCTAATTCGTAAAAAACCCGAAAAAAAGCCAGACAGGCAAATTTATCTTATATTCGTAAGATACATCAATCTATAACAATATCCATTGTCCGGGACCAAACGTCGAACGTAAAACGTTTTGGCGGGCTTTTAGGCCATGTGGCCATGTCTGATAACCCTGTGAGAGGATTCATCCTGAAAGGATTTAGGATATCAAAAGGTCAC
Organism: Chrysaora chesapeakei; assembly: GCA_011763395.2. Taxonomy (NCBI): domain Eukaryota; kingdom Metazoa; phylum Cnidaria; class Scyphozoa; order Semaeostomeae; family Pelagiidae; genus Chrysaora; species Chrysaora chesapeakei. The sequence continues at coordinate 2,572 of JAADKT020065337.1, forward strand.
CTAGTTTAATCTAAATCTGCATTCATCATATTAAATAAAAGAAACAAATAGCAAACTTACCAAAGACCGGGGCATGCCCAAATTTGCTTCCTTCAGCAAATCCTGACATGCAATTTCCTCCAACTTCAGTCCTCATGCAATGCCCAAGTGCAAGCTGAGAATGCAGCATGCACGTGACAACAAGACAAAAGATGACACCAATACACAGAATCAAAATCCAAATTAGGGCATCACATGTGACATGTCCCCACAACACAAAGTGAGTATTTCGCTGGTTGTGGAAAGAGACCCAGGGCCCATATTGGACACAAGAATCAACCAAATATCCCATAAATTATGAGCCATAATTTATCATGTCAAGTACACAATTTGCGAGGTAATGCCAGATACATGTCCCCAGAATGTGACCAAAAAGTCACATGTCCCCACAAAATTTGTGAGTATGTTGCTGGTTATAATGTAAATTGAAGACCCAGTGACATATTGGGCACAAGAATCAACCCAGAAGCCCATAATTCATCACATCAAATTCCCAAATTGCAAGGAAATGCCAGAATGTCATTATGTCCCCACAATGTAACCAAAAAGTCACATGTCCCCACAAAATGTGTGAATATTTTGCTGGTTATAATGTAAATTGAAGACCCAGTGACATATTGGGCACAAGAATCAACACAGAAGCCCATAATTCATCACGTCAAATTCCCCAATTCCAAGGAATTGACAGAATGCCATTATGTCCCAACAATGTAACCAAAAAGTCACATGTCCCCAAAAAAAGTGAGTTTCGATTTTAAAATAACTTTCACTGTGTCCATCTTATGTGTCTTTCTACCCTTAAAGATATGCACACATCAGCGAGGCAATTAAGAAAACAATAATGGAAATATGTCAGCTTTTCTGCTGTCCCCGCAACATAAGACTGGAAGACTAGTCCCCACAATGCAGGTCATGTAAGTATTGGTGTCCTGTTTTTAGTTTTGAACCCACTGGAATATGGTCTGACGCTTGCAAAAGTCCTTCAGACCATGAGTATTTATTGTTATGCATTTTAAGTTCATGGTTGGACGATTTTAGTGTCTGGAGATATTTTATTTTAAAAATTGCTAGGCAATGTTATATACGAACACAGACAAATTGTGAATATTTTTATGCGACGGAATAGTCCATTTTTAGTCCTTATTACTATTAAATTTATTGGTAATTCTACTTACGAAGGACTCTGACTTCTTCTTCGGAGGACAACTTGGAATTTTCTTTTTACCATTGGTTTGCATCACGCTTCCGACTGTTGAAGACTCTGATGATTGGTCAAGAGCACGCTTGGAAGAGGTACTTGCATCTGATTGGATGGCCTTCTACTGCTGTGAAGGTTTCGAGCCTCTTGGTTTGGGTGGAAGGTTGGGTTTGCGGGAGGCTTTTTTTGGAGGTCATTGCGGTTTGGGTGAATCAGAATGTGGGATGGTTTCTTTAGAGGATGGAGTATTTTTTGGTGAAGTTGTTGAAGGTGTCAAATGGACTTTCGGTGGATGTTTGCTGAAGAGCTCTTCAAGAGAATCAGGTTGCGTGTCTTTACGTAGGGTTGGAGATGGAGTGAAAGAGAATGTTTGTGGTTTTTTAGTGTTGTTGAAGGCAATGTTGGCGAAAGGGTTAGGTTGCACAGGATCCTATAGGGTGGATTGAGTGGGCTCTTCTTCAGTTTCAGGAGCAAGAGTGGGTGCTTCTTTTTCATTATCGCTTTGGTCCTCGTCATCTTTGTGATCATCAGCCTCGTTTCCGTCAACTTCATCTCGGTTGCGTCTTCAGTGTTGGTTTCAGTTGCCTTCTTCCTTTTTATTTTCATTCTCTTCTACTGTGCCTCCGTTTTCCGCTGTTTCCATTTCTTGGCTGTTGATGTCTATCCCGAAATTGTTGAAGTCTTCTTCACGAGGCATCCATTCCACACATTCAGAAATTTCATGGCGACCAGAACCGCATATCTCACACATTCTGTTGAGAGGGCAAGCTGAGATGTTGTGATCCAAGGTAGCACAGTTGAAACAACGGGAACTTTGGCAGTTACTTGCATTGTGCCCTTGCTAGTCATATCTACGACATGTCTCTGGTTGGCCTTTTTATCTAACTCGGAATGATTCACTACCAAAATGAATAAAAGAGGGGATGGCTCTTCGCAAATTCATTCTTAAGTGCCAGGCTCCATTTTCACACTCGGGCATTGCAGCGTGGTGGCCTCTTCGGATGCTGAGTACAGTGCCGTACTTTTGAAGCTTTCGAACCATTGCATCATCATGTAACTCGAAGGGTACACTGTAGACATTAACAAAAACAATGGTAGAAGCAGGATCGCAAATTCCCAGAGTTTCACCAGAGCTTATTTTGATGGCCGCAAACTTCATTATTGCCTCCGCTATGGCAAAAACTGCTTTTTTGATTATCATACAAAGTGGCATTGGATCAAAAAAGACTTGCAGAAAGATAAAAGCACTTCATTTATAGTAACAGTTTGAAGTTTTTAATTTTATCATCAAATGCTGTTTGTTGGTGATGCAAAAGAACAAACTTTTTACATGATACGAGACAATATTTTTACTGCTTTTAAAAGTTTATTCATCAGTTTGCAAATTTTTTTGTCAATTTTATTATCATACAGTGTGTATTAACCTATAACCTGTAAACTTCGATTGTGGCACATATAAAATAAAGGAAAATTCGTTTTCAGAATCTTTGATATTTATATACTGTAAAGGGGCAATGTTTTATGTTACTTGAGACAAAAAAAACCAAGTATGAACTGTCATCTGATCTTTGAACTGAACGAGCCAAGTAATCTTTGGATAATAGAGCTTCGCAAATAACAGATCCAAGAACAGTGCCAGGAGCATCGTATTTCACCAATACAGTTGTTGGTCTTCTTAGTTGAGCCCTAACTTTACAAAGAATGGAAAAACCAGAAATTTCAAAAATAAAATAACCACAATAGATTAGATCTACCTGCAGTGGTATTGCAGGAAATAACTGGCGTAAATTTGATACCGACGGATAGAGCTTCGCCCTCAGACAAAAGGCCGAGAAGCAATAACAAACCAGTCTTCGCTTCAGGCCGCGTCTCCACACGTGTTGCAATCACAAGTGAGTGCAGGACAGCGACACAGAATTGCCAGTCCGTGTGCAATACCTGGCTGGCTACGCCGGCTGAAAAGAAAGACTGGAATTGCAAAAAGTGAAACCTAGAACACCAGGTGTTCCCAGGCGATCACCCATCCAGGTACTTTCCTGGCCCAACCATGCTTGACTACGGTGATCAGACGAGAACCGTTATATTCATGGTGGTATGGTCATAGGCGAAAGCTAAGGGGCCAAATGTGCATGACACTACAGGCTCGAGAGGTACACATGCACATGCACATGCACAGGCAGGAATACTGTTGATCGATGCGAAGTGGATGGGTGAAGATTTTGGTGATGGTGTGCAGTGTTGCCAAGGTTGTGTGGTGAGGAGAGGAATCTATGCAGTTGGAGCAGCAGGCGTGGCATTTGTGGAAGCCCAGCTTGCTCTTTCATGGTAAGAGAAGTGATGGGCTTCCGGTTGCAGCTGTACGAATGTGGGAAATGATGGTGCATCTTCCGGCATCTGGAGCAGAGGATGTGGTAAGCGGCAAAGCGTGGGTAATATGCACAAGTGTAATATAACAAAATAATTTAAATTAAATAGAATTTCAAATTGTTCTCTGAATGTTCATTGTTTGTTGATACTGAATAATTGTTGATTTCAAGTTTCAAATTTCCAAATTGAACTAAATTATTCTAAACTATTTAACTACAACTAAATAAAAATGCTAATAAACTTATTACTACAACAACAACAAAACTATAACTACAACTAATGTTAATAAATATGTACTTAACAACTACGTTAGCTAACTATAAAACTACACCTAATGAAATTAATAATTTACTTAACTACAATTTAAATTACCTTAATAAACTAAACCTAAACAAAGCCAATACTATAAAATTCTAATGTTAAAATTAAATCAATAAACTACAACTAATTAAATACTTATTAAACTACAATTGAAATTACCTAATTCTAAATTAACAAAAATCAAACATTGAAGCAAATCAATTAACGCAATAACAATTCATAAATCTACAGTTCTATAAGGAAGGATGGATGGGAAGAGACAAAAAAGGAAAAAAAAGAAAATGGGGAACATGGAAACGAGGCAAGTCTCATGGGATGTTGATTTTTAGTTTTCGATTCTCAAGGGAAGCAAGGACGCCATTTTGACACCATTTTTGTTCAAAAAGATTGAGAGTTTCAACATCTTGTGAAGCAATGAAATGTTCTTGTTTGAGCTTGGAAATAACCTTGAAAATAAATCTGTTTTTCAAGTCAGCTTTTTTGTTGTCAAAAATAATTTCATTCTTGTTTTCCAAGTGACTGAAAAAGCTGCATCTCTTAAAATGTTTTCCACAGGTAAGTCGGGGTTTATATTCGTAAAACCCAAGGATAACAAACTTACAAATGTTGTGTAGACTGAGTGTAGGGTTGAATTTCTTAACAAGTTTAAATACAAATTTCCACAAATTACTTACAAGGGGTACAATTGAAAAAAGCATGAAGGGAAGTTTCATCATTGAAATTGCATCTTTGACACGCAGGGGTTTGAACAATCCTTTGTCTATATAATCTTTCATAGGTAGGGAGACAAAGTTGAAGGAACTTCCACTGAATGTGGCCAGATTTTCTGTCATGATTTCTTTTGAATAATTTCTTGAAAAGTCTTTGCCAATTAAAATAAACCCTATTTTTTGTTCCCAAAAAACCCTAAATTTTTGAGCAACAACATTTTGATTTTTCAAGATGAGCCTATTATAGATTGTTTTGCAATTTAGAGATGAAAATAAAACATATTCAGCTTTAGTATTTTTAATACAAAAATCATCAGATAAACTTCTTTCATTGCTGTACTCAGTAGTTATTTTTTATTTCCATTCAGGGAATAGACGAGATTTCCATTTGGAGTAAAAATAGTCAGAGAAACGAGAAGGAATTAATTCATTCATGGCATTGGATGGTAGGAAACCAATCCTAAATTCATGAAAAATATTTCGTATTGTTGTAATGTTAGCTTGTATCCAAGCATTACTGGTATCAACATGTGTGAAATAGTTGTCAAATAAGGGTTCATTGTATATGCTTTCAATGTCAGTAGGTTTTAATCTAGCTTGCAAAAAATTGGAAGCAAAACATCTTATTACATCTCCGTAAAACTGGGTAACATGGTTCATTTCGCTAGGGCGTAATTGGCATTTAAAAATTTAAAAATCAGTAATAATTCATTTCAATTATTAACAAGATTTAAAGTAGACAAAAGGCCATAGGTGAAAATAGTTATAATTATGATGACAAGTTTGCTGTTTTCTGTTTCTTTTTCTTTGCCTTGATCTTGTCTGGCTTTGTCTTTGTTGTGCACGATGATTCCGATGAGATGGGTCTTTTTTGGGGATTTGATTGAGTTAAGGATGATTCTAGTGGACTTATTGGATTGCTTGTGGCTGAAGCTTGTGTCGTTGCATTTGAATAATGGAATGGTGTGGCTGCAATGTGAGGTGTTATTGGAGATTGATGAAATGGATTATTTTCTGTGTTGGGAGAAGATGGAAGTGATGGGTTGGGTGAATGGGCTGCTTGGGATAAGGAGATGGATTGGATTAATCTTGGTATCTGTGGAAGAATGGATTGTGATTGGAGCTGGTGAGTGGCTTCAATTGATGCAGGTGATGTTGGAGTGATTCGGCTGGTAGTGTCAGAAGATGTAGAGTCTTGATTAATGGAATTGGGGCCCTCTGACTTGCTATCAATTCTTTTGACAAACTGGGTTTCATAATCGGCCTGTTTGTCACTCCCACTCTCTTTGGGCCTAAGTTTGTACCTAGGCCCAGGTGGTCCACTCTGCTGTTCAGATTCGTTCTTGCTGTCATGTTGTTCTTGTCCAGTTTTGTAAAGGCCTAAGTCGGGACTGAGGAAGTGGTCTGTCCAAGTTACTGTCTGTGTCAGATAGTATAACAGTGTCACCGTCAAAGTTGTGAGATCCACTGTTATTGTCACTGTCCATATCATTGTCAGATGTTTGTCTATGTGCAGTATTGTGAGAGGTTGGTCTATCACCGTTTCGTCTAATGTCACAGTCAGTGTAGTTGTGTCCATCATCGCCGCAGTAATAGCAGAGTTTTAGGCCCCTAAGGTTGCAGTTGATAGTTTGATGGAATTTTAAGTTGCAGTCCATGCAAATCGGTTGACGTCCTCTGTATGAAAGCAGTATTTTGTGGCCTGAAATAATGATGAATGGTGGTAATGGGTTTTCTGGGTTGGAGTAGATAGTGCATAGTTGTTTTCCAGTTGTGATTGTTGGGAATTCTTGATATTTCTGGTTCCAATTATGAATGATCTTGCCATGTGGTGAGAGCTGTTCATATTGGAGTTATGGGTAGAGGGTGTTCTGGTTGTGATGGGAGGAAAATGTTTTGGAAATGAGAGTGTCAACCAATTGTGGACATGATAAGATTGCATTCCAGTTTTGATGACCGGGTCTTGAAGGCATGCGTTGCAAGTGGGTCATGGGTTGTTGAGAGATTTATGTATTGTCTTTATGATTTCTATGTGTGTGGTACTAGGCTTGGTGTAAAATTTTATTCCTTTAAAAGCTAATCCAGTGGTATTCGCTTCTCTAGTTCTTACAGTATCTGCAAATGTATTACCTGCATTTGATGTCTTTTGATTTCTCTCTTGGTGAACATCGTTGATGCCAAGTTGCCAATTTTCTTCTTCTTGTGGGACATGTGGTAAACTATTCTGAGCATGCTCATCTTCAATTGCATCTTGCCCATGAGTGCCATCATCTTGTTGAGAATTTTCTACAACATCTGCCCTGCTTGCATCCACATCCATGATATTCACCACACTTTTACCCAACGAGTCCATGTTAACACCTGTCTTCCTCGTCAGGTAAGTATGTGGGAAATGTTGGTGAACCTTCCGGCATCTGGAGCGGAGGATGTGGTAAACGGGAAAGCGTCAGTAACGTGCACACTCTTTGTAGAGTAAGGGAATTGTTGTCTCAATAGATGCCTGGGATCTGGCAAGTCGTGGTGGTGTGCTGACATGTATGCAGAATTTGACATTATTACTATTGGAAGGGGACTAGTGCAAACGCAGGTCCCCACTACCAGAAATTGTATGGTTGAGTTACCAACGTTTGCGGTAATCGCAGGGGTCAGCCAAACCGAAATGAAATGGAAAGGCCTTGCCCTGGAAGAATCTCCTTGTTGATCAAGATGTCTTCCTCGTCAGGTAAGTATGCAGATTTTTCTTGCAGAGGGAGCGTCGTCCAGGAACTTCTAGTTTCAAATGTGGTACATCAGCAACAGACCACACATGAAAGGGTGGCGCTTCCATTCCGTTGAGATCGGGAAAGGATGAGAACAGATTTGGTAAGACTCCTTGCGGTTGGAATTTTCAGCACTCATGCTATTCGATGGTGAAAGCATGGGCTGCAGGAGACGTGGAATTTTGAATGAAAAAGAACTTTTGATTGATAAATTGCCTATTTTTATATCTCTCTCTGTATTCTGCTGCGAAGGCGGCATTTTATACTTGCGCGTAGCTGATTAACGTGGGATTGAGCAATAATGTCACTCAAAATGTAAGTTGAAAATAAAAATAAAGGACAGAAGCTTCATATTTACCACTCATTAAAAAATCACTAAAAAGACGTTTCAGCTAGTGTCCACTAGCTATCCTCAGTTTTACAATTTAAAAAATTA
>JAADKT020065448.1:0-10400 GCA_011763395.2 Chrysaora chesapeakei
CGTGATATGAAATGGAATGCTGATGGGCAGAAAATCTGCATCATTTATGAAGATGGTAAGAAAATCGACTGAATTCCACCATTTTTTTTTAACCTTGAAATTATGAATGACATCTTTTCACGCTGCATAAGATTGTGGCTCTCATTTATGCAATTACGCAAAGTATACTTCTTATAATAAACAAAGCAAGAACTCAGAGTGATCTGTTAATGATGAAATCAAAGCACTTTCGTACATTTTGATCCTCTTCTGAGTGTAAATTCCGCCTTAGTCAATTGTTTTGGCCTGTTTCTGTTCTACCTTTATACTCTTAGGAGTGAAGGTGAAGGTGAAGGTAAAATGGTGTTTTAGCGCCAGTCGCTAGGATCTCAGTAGTAGGTTAACTAATTGAGACCTGGACCCTGGCTGTGACGCTAACGTGGCTGGGCTTGAACCCTGACCACACTGAGCTTCTGACACCACGAGTCAGCTGGATTACACCACGACGCCACAGCACCTTCAGTGTCAGAGTCAGACGATAAAAGCTTTTAAGTATGTCTGAAGATGTTTCCGCTGTTTATCGCAATTTTGGAGTTTGTACAACTCAAAGACTTTTAAATTAACGTGGAACAGGGTAGATTGTGACAATGGGGTGAGTTGCGTCAAAGAAAGCATCCTTCTTGTTCTCCGTATGTTTTACAAAAATTTGTCAGAGCTGCGTTAAACCTTGGCCAAACGACTCGATTTTGCACTCGATCTTTTTTTCGACGAACGAAAATCGAGTGAAAATCGATCATGGATGGCAAAATGAAACGATTCGACCGAAAACAACCCAATCACGCAAGTCGCAAGAAGACCGCAAGTTTTTCGGCTGATAAAAAGTATGGTCCGCAAAAGTGCCCTGTTTACCTAAAAATGCCTTGGATAGGAAACGTCTCACTGCCATTCGAAAGTCAAATTTAAAAGGCCATTACTAAGTGCTTCGTTGCTGCATACCCTCGGTTACATTTTGGCACTCGGAAAGTTCTACCATCCTTTCAAAAGGATTGCGTACCTACCACACAAAAAAGTTTGGTCATTCATGAATTTTCGTGCCGGTGTGATACCAGGTACGTAGGTCGTACTTCCCAGAGATTAGGTGATAGGATAAAGCAGCATGTCCCTACTAATATTCGTCTGCCTAATTTTCGGCAAAGAGAGCAACCACCCCGTGGGTCTAAACAACAACCTAGTCTTAAACATGATTCTGCCATAGGACAACATCTACTCGATAACCCAATTTCTGAGGGAAAATTACAGCGAGGATTGTTTCAGAATCATTGGGAAAGCAAGATCTTTGTTTCACTTAGGGGTTTTGGGATCTGTCTACAACAAAACAAAAGGCCGGTTCTGTGTAGACAGAAAGAGTTCGTTTTCTCACTTGGATTCTTCAAATAATTCATTGGTCTTCCCGCTGTATCCGACCAGCTGATTGGTGTTTAAAACACAATGCCGATTCAGCTTTTCGTTCTTTCTGATTGGTGCATTTCCAGCCGCATCTGGGTATAAATTCCGCCTTAGTCTATTGTTTCGGTCTGTTTCTAAAGTTCATACTTTGAGGAGTGTCAGGCGAAAAAAGCTTTTAAGTATGCCGGAAAATGATTCCGCTGTTCATCGCAATTTTAAAGTTTTGTACAACTCAAAGACTATTCACTTATAGAATTTTGCAGGCTCATAATATTAACAGTGCAAGCGCTAAGAGAGCGAAACCTTGGATACTTTATATGGTTTTAGAGTCTAAAACACAATATCTGTAAGTTTGGGAAAATTTCAATCAAGATAGACTTTCGTGGAAAAGGTGTATTAAAACCTGCCCAACCGTTTTTATGGGTTTTTCAGGTAATTGGGAAATATCATTATACATCTGCAAAGTCTAAAATTTTTCTGAATTTTGCAACCTTAGAATTCCATTCAAATACAAATTTTTTTGTTTATTCGTGGTCGCACTCTGTTTTTTACTTTTTTCAAATATATGTATAAACTAAGTATTAAAATAACGAACAATAAATTCATACCAGCGGCAGCCATGTGTTCACTAGTTCTTACAGGCTGGAATCCCACAAAAGGAACTTGCATGGAGCAAAGCAAACCAACTATGAAAAACACACTGTACGCTGCAAGGGAACAAAAAGGAGTACATGATTTCATAATTAACAAAATAATAGTCTGAAAACATCAACATAAATAAGAATAAAAATCATGAATCAAGAGCAGGACAAAGAAAATGTCACGAAAGGATGTTTCAGGCAGACTTTACCGCAAGATTGTAGAACGCAAAAAAAAATAATTGTAGTTTCCCACTAGATAGAATTTTGGAGCCTGTCTACATTACAGAAAAAAACAAATACTATGCAGACTGAGCGTTCGTTTTCTTGCTTGGAAAGCTGCTCTGATTGCTTAAATGTTGATTCCCATTTGGGCTTATAATCTACCGTAAGTCATAATTTCAGCCTGTTTGTGACAGTTTATACTTAGCGCAAGACAAAGAGCTTTTAGTACTATGTACAACGTGCAACAAAGTGGAAACAAATATGTGAAAACATCGTAATATTCAGTATCTTTTTTCACACTATTACTCTACTATTTTAAACGATATTTTGCATTTAAACATACTGTGTTGTTATCTTCACGATTATCTCAGATCAGTTCTGAAATTAAGTCTTGAAGTTTGTAGTGGAGACAGGCATAGACTGTATATATATTTTGAAAGTAAAACATGTAACTAGACACCTAGACACTTTACGCTTACTTGGGTGACGCAAAGAAAAAATATTTTTTAATACATTTGGTTAATTTGATGCACTTACGAATAATTATTGAATCAAATTTAACTGAAATTGATTTAACAGATTGATGGAAAATTTTCGCTCTGGTTACACTACGAGGTATTTCTGATGTCAGAGTGATTTCGATTTCGAGCAGGAGTTGCTGGAGATTGGCCAATAGGAAAGAAATGTATGCGGCCCAAGCAATGCAACTATGCAATTAATAAAGAAATTTACCTGTATAGACTCTATTAGAATATCTTCCCATTAACAGCAATGCAAACACATGAAGTGGAATTAAGTTGATGATAAACACATAACCGCCCCAAGCAGACACCTATAAAAGATTGCAGCTCGTTTAATCTCTAAATTAAGCAAGGAAAGGGAAAACAAGTTTAATCTTGAATTAAAACCAAACCAGGCAATATCATTGCATATTTTACAGATTAAAACGATGAAGGATCCAAAAAATCTCAGCTACAAAAATATGTTTTGTTTGGTGTCTATCAACAGGGTGAACCAAGCTCATGAGTAAGTTGCAAAGCTGGTTTTTATTTATATCACAACATATAGAGATGTAGTGAAGTCATTGTCAATAAATCGCTCAACACATTCTTCTTAATGATGTAATAATCAGTACCTTATGCTTACCATATAGAAGTACGACAGTGCTGCACATGCAGCCCAGAAAACAGATCCACGTTTCACAGCCCTTACCTAAGAAATAATGGAATGGGTAATATAACAACAGAAATAAATTCGAATAATATGAGAATCTAGCATTATAAAAATGTTCATTTTTTATATGTTTTCCATGTCTCATACATGAATCTTGTATAACTAGTGCTCCTATATTTCCTGATTATGAAATTTGCATGCAAAATGTAATGTAAATTTCAGTTTCTTTTGAATCGACAGGTGAAATCTGTGTATTGAGAGAATAACCAATGTCTGGACGACAAAATTATACGATGGTTTTGTTTGAATATGCCCGCAAAACCTTCAAGAAGCATGAATCAAAATGAGCAAAGTTACAAGATTCAGTTAGACTATCTTAATTCTCATATTTCATCTTGGTTGCATGGATAACAGGAGATGACAAGTGTTATTTTCTTTTAATTTATGTAAAAATTAGTTATAGTTATAGCTTTTCAGTGGCAAAAAATTTGAAAATTGTGATAAACAGCGGAAATCTAGGAAAACAACGCTAAACCCTTTTATAAAACGACGGTCCGGCAAACAAGTAAAGGTCAATTTAAGATGATAGATATTACTAATATAATTAAGTTTATACTGTATATACTGTATTTATATTGAACAAATATAGTTTCAGTAAAAAGACCAGGAAACTTGAGAATCTTTGCTTCATTGCTCTTTTTGAACTATTCTTTAATATTTTTTATAAAATAGGAAAACGTAGACGAGCTTAAAAGTAAGAACCCGTGTTTAAAGAATTTTCTGGCAGGACAGCTATTGGTATAATGTTAACAGGACTTTAAAGCTTATAATAGATAAAATAAACACTAAAAAAGCTAAGAAAACAACTCAGTGCCATAACGTTTTCTAATTTCTGATATTCGCAACAAAACTTTTTATTTTGCTGCATTTTTGAAAATGAGCTTGCAGACAAGAAGAAATACACGGGAAAAGCGAAAGCCGCGAGTGAAACTAAAACATGAATAATTTTTGATAACTGGCAATTACAGCCAAACAAGGATTAGTTCCTGGAAGATAAAAGGCCAAGGAATTGGAGAATATACACGTCCAGCTTTGCCAAGAAAATGTTTTAACGACAAACGTTGACCGAGTGGTTGTCTAACCTTCTCGATTTAATACATTTTATCCCGAACTAATTATTTCCTTCTCATTAAAAACTACTCACTATATCAACCGAGGGGTCTATCACTTCAAAAATCTCGTACACCTTCACGATAAATCCCATAAATCTTATAAATCTTATGCATCTTATGAATCCTATAAATCTCCCCAAAGAGATGCCTATATAAATCTTTGTAAATCTCAATAAATCACATAAATCTCGTACGCTATTTTCAGTATTGATATATCCCTTGGTACCAGCCTTGTACCTCGTACAAAGCCAAATTTTAGACCTTTACCTGTAGATAAGAGCCTCCTGGTGAAAGTTTCGTTCTGAAGAACAGTACTCAAGGGTCGTTGAAAGTGTTTAACCTTCCTCCGAACGAAAATACCCTAGCGGAAAACCTTTCCTAACTTAAAAATAAAAAAAATTACTGAGCTGTGGCATGGAGATTGTCTTTTGTTTAAATTGACCTTTCTCAGGTCAATGATGGTGTATTGTAACTTTTCCTGACACTGAACAGTACATGCAATTTAATGTTCTATGTTGTGCATTATTTTACAATACCATTGTCTGATCCTGCTTGGTAAAAAAAAAAAAAAAAATAATAAAAAAGAAAAAAAAAACAAAAACAAAAATTTTTATATGAAATTTACAATTGAGCTGATTTGTCTAAATTTGTAACTCTTATGTGTTTTCTTTAATTGCTTTGTAACTGATTTGTATGAAAGTTGTAATTGATTATTGTAGCTTATATAAATTGATGCTGATGTTACTTTTAAACTTTAATTTAGCGGCCCAAGCTTAGATAAGCTCTGCTTCTCTTGGGTCGCGTAGAATACAAGTATTTTTATACTTAAATTTTCTTTTGTAAACTTGTATTTTACAAATAAATTTGAATTGAATTGAATTGAATTGAATAATGACGGGAAATGTAGTCTGGGTTGATTGTGGGCAAAAATGGCTGGAAAACCTAGGTTGGAGGCGAGCCTAAGGCTTGCCTTTCAGAGGCGCTATCCGTGAAGGTAGGGCGCCATTTTTGTCTCTGATCCCAAGACAACATACCCTCATTCCTCTTTTCATGCTGAGTGGTAAGCAGAAAGGCAATGCGCACCATTTTTAATACGACTCGGTCTTGGTTCGAACGAAAACCTCTGGTTCGAACCCAAGACCTCTGGCTCGAACCCAAGACCTCGCGACTCGGCGGCGAGCTCTCAACCACTAGGCCCTACTGGAATTTAATTCCCCACTCAAATACTAGTTCGAATTTAAATAAAAAGAAGAACTCTAGAGAAAAGACTCCTGTATGTTTTCACAATTTTCTTCAAAAATCTCGTACATTTCCACTCTACGTACAACCTAAGAGAATCTAAAGTTATGATTCATATAAAAAACGTATATAATAACAGAGAAGGAACTACAAATACAGAATAATAAATCAGAAGTTACAATTAATCAAACCAGTGAAAATAAGTATAACATCTACGTAGTTAAATCCTAATGAAATACACGTCTTTTTATAAGAGCAGCTTTAAAAAGAAACACCAAGTTGAAATTTGGATCAAAATTTTTGCCACCTCCGAAACAATTTGAGATACGTACAAGCAAAGTTCACCAGCGTAAAGCCCTTGCCCAGAAACCCATTTTAAGCATGTTTTGAGAAGGGTATAGGGGGTGATAAGTTCGTGAAAAATCGCTTCAAAAATAAGAAACAGGCAGGCTGAAATCGAAACTAAGTGTTCTTATAAAAAAGCGTGTAGTTGTTTTGGCAGAAAGATCTTAGGCCCCTGCCAAACGATCGAACATTGTTTGACAAACATATTAAATTTCCTCGTCAAGCGAAATGTTTTACCGTTTGGCCACGTCGCTAAACAATGCTCGCCAAACATTTTTTGCTTGCAGCAAGCAAAAAATGTTCTTGAACTTTAACATTGCGCAACGAATTCTGCTTACTTATACTTTTCAAGCAATATTCTGTGAGGTTACCAAACGTTAAACAATGATTGACAAGCAATGTTTGATCGTTTTGCCAGAGCCTTAAACCCTTACTACTTTCCTCCTCTGCTTTAGAGCGAGGCTTTTACGCAAATGTCTGCATATCTAAGTATAGGAATCAGTTTAACTGTAAACCTGTGGATTAAACCAGTGTGTTAACTTCCTATAATGTAAACAGCTAAGAATAAGGAAAATGTTAAACAAACGTAAGAGCGATTGGGGGTTTCATATAGGCCCCATGATAGCTATAAAAAGAGTTGAACTTCAAGAAAAAACAGAAATACAAAAGTCAATTTCTTACTCACCGGCAACCAGTTTTAGAAAATCCAAAGTACCCAGGACGACATTTATCACATTTCTGTCCATAGACCCCCGGTTGGCAGGAGCACTGACCGTCTGAATTGCATTGAGGGCGTCTCGATCCGACGGGGTTACACTTGCATGGTTTGCAAGCTTCGTTTGTGAATTTGCGGTAATGATGTATTTTGCATCGCTCACAGTTTGCACCATCCGTGTTGTTCTTGCACGAAACGCAGCGACCTCCACGACCAGTCGAACGATACAGCTGCAGGTCAAACACGCAGGCGTCTGCTAATCCATTACAATTGCACGCTGAAAGATGTAAAAGAAAGTAATTTTCAAACACACGTGATTTTTTATAAGCAACTGTTTATATGAAACCCAGACTTAGCTACACTCTTTTTTATAAAGAAATAAGATTTTTTTCAGTACCCAAGGTTTCTTAATTTTGAAGACTTTTGGTACTGAAAGTTTCTTAGCAGTTTCTTAGGGATCAAAATTTGTTTAATGCCAAAACAGGTAATTGACGCTTACATTTGACAGAGAGATGAAGCATTACAGTTCACGTTTACATCAGCTGTTTTTTTTTGTAAAAATAGACAACTTGTAACAAAAGCTCGTTTTGCAAACCTATATTTCTAATTCTAAAGATTGTTGAGACTTACGAGTTTCTTATCATTTTGTGTCGAGTTTCTTAACCAATATTGATCTCAGTACTGAGTTTCATATAAACGAGTTTCTCGTTAAAAAAGAGAGTATTTCGCCAGTATAAATATCCAAAAAATTTTTTACTTTGTCCAAACTCTGAATGGTTCTGTAAGAACGATGGGGTAGACTTATTCTAGACTTCATGAGTCCCAATCTTCGCAAACAGCAACAACAACAACAACCATACAGCTGTTTGCTCAGAGAGGTTTGAGTGTCCAGCACAGACTCAATAGCGATAACTACGACTCATGTAATAAGTCTAGACTTGCTCCAAGTCCCTAACTTTCGCTCACATTGAATTGAATTGATGTTGTTGTTGTTCGCTTCAGTGAGGTTCACCTTGCTTTCGCACGAGTTAGTTGAGCGTCCAGCAATTCAATTCAATAGCGATAACTGCGACTCAAGTAATAAGTCTAATGACAGCGTCTCGAGATATTGCGTGATCGGTGAGGAAATGGCGACGCAAAATATCAAAACAGGAAACTCGTGAAAAGATTATGGCAAGCGAGATTTCATTGTCAATAATCTGCAGCTTGTTCATATAATCTTCAGACAATTACACTTTGTGTGTAACCTGTTGTGTCCTTCACTTGCTTTAAATTAGAAGCCGGTTAAAAAGAAACCTAGCTCAAGAGAACCCAGAGATTAAAAATATTGCACTCGCATCACATGCAGTAGATAATAAGTTGACGATTTTGACCCGCGAAGTCAGGGGTGGTTATTAGGTACAAAAATGCTAAGCAACTTTGAACAACTTTCAGGGTTGAAAAGTCTAAAATTTTAAGCAACTTTGAAGGCTTGAAAAAAGTCAAGTTGCTTATTAAAAAAAGCGTAAGCGACAACTTACGTAAGCAAGGATTGGCCTGGTATCTTGTAGCTCTAGCCCATGGCCTATCGTTGTACAAAGGCTGACACTTCTCACAATCATCTCCAGCGGTGTTATGTTCGCATTTACACAGATATTTCTTCGCTCCTTCGCCCGTCACACCTTCAATACATTCCGATGCGTGGCCATTACACCTGCATCGACCTCCGACGACCAAATTTGATATTGCGTAGTAATAGCTGCGCAGAACATTCGGGTCGCCGAAAACCTCGTCTCCGAATGTGTTCATTCGATCAAGTGAGATTTTTAGCGACGAGACAGTCACCCATTCCTAGGAAAGAAATTCAAAGTTTAATGTTAGAAATACACTCTTTCTATTTTATAAGAAGCTAAGAATTTTTCCAGTACCAAAAATTTCTTAATTTTCGGAGAATATTTGTACTGAAAGTTTCTTAGCAGTTTCTTTAGGGATCGAAATTTTTTGTTTCAAAAAACAGGTAATTGACCCTTACATTTGACAAATAGAGGGAGCAACGTTAAAAGTAGCTACTTTTTGTAAAAAGAGGCCCTTAATGTGTAACAGAAGTGTGGTTCTCGAGGAGATATTTCTAATTCTAAACGTTGCTGAGACCTGCGAGTTTCTTATCATTTTGGGACAAGTACTAAAAGCTACTTAACCAATATTGATCTCAGTACTGAGTTTCTTATAAACGAGTTTCTTATTATTGAAAAGAGTGTATTTTGGGGTAAATTGCACCCTCTAGTGCATAAAGGCAAGTGCCATCATACTGCAAGTCCCTTTGGGCTAGAGGGGGAAAAGCTGTGGGGGCATTTAGAGAATATATTTTCTGTATTCTGTGTTGACAAAGTACCAATATTGACTCAAAAGGCTAACACCATCATGTCAGGGAGATGGGGCTTATTCGGGAGGGGGGCTTATTAGCAGTTTCTCACTGTA
Organism: Chrysaora chesapeakei; assembly: GCA_011763395.2. Taxonomy (NCBI): domain Eukaryota; kingdom Metazoa; phylum Cnidaria; class Scyphozoa; order Semaeostomeae; family Pelagiidae; genus Chrysaora; species Chrysaora chesapeakei. Next base: position 9,390 of record JAADKT020065448.1, read on the forward strand.
GGGTGGGGGCTAATTCGAAGGGGTTATTCAATGGGGGCTTACTAGCAAATTCTTGCTCTACGATGAGGGCTTAGTAGAGGGGAGGGCTTTTTCGAGACGGGGGCAAGTCGAGGATTTACGGTATACCAGTCCAGAGGAAAAGGGTGGCAAATTTCCAAGTTTTTCGTTCTAGCAGATTTCTCAGCACACCTTCCGTTCGCCCAATCCCGAGGATCACCACCTCCACATGCATGTAATTTCACCGACATTCCTCAACATCGACCGGATTACCTAGGAATTCAAGCATCCGCCAGGCCTGGGCGTATTTTCCGCCGGCGACCTCCAACATTTTCAGATGTCGGTGAAATTATTTCATAATTCAAGAGCGGGAAAAATTTATCAGAAAGTGGTTAGAATTTCATTTATGATAAAAGAAAAATTTTTTGTTGAACTTTTTAGATTGTTTACACTTAAGTGGTTTTAAGGTTTTACGGCTTTACGATTTAAGCCAATTAAAATTTTTTCGACAGATTTCGATGGGTAGTCGGAGAGAATCGAAAAATTAACCGATTTTGTGAAATTAATTCTAATTCAAATATTTACCTGTAGAACACGACTGCTGTCGAAACCGTATCGATCTGGTCGTCCTTCTAGCGTCGAAAATGCGACGTTGCCATTACTAAGAGGCGTAATTCCGCTGTATTTCTTCGTGCACAATGCGACTTTCTGATTCGCTCTGGTTACGATGAGGTTTTCCGAAACTCCGTAAGTTTTTTGGCAGGTTTGAGAATAATACTGGAAGGGTATCCATTTCGAGTCTGGGTTTGTGTTGCTCTTTTTATAAATCGCGAACGACTGGGGTCGTGACGAATGAAATGTTATCCTGACATATGTTATATCGAATGTTTTGCCCAAATCAAGAATAATTGTCACTGGGTGTTTGTTATCGTTCAATGTATCACTTTGCCACCACGTTCTGTCTTTGACAGCCTCTTCCACATAGTCGTTCATGTACCTTGCCGGGTGGGCGAG
>JAADKT020065559.1:0-18224 GCA_011763395.2 Chrysaora chesapeakei
ATCATCATCATCATCATCATCATCGTCATCATCATCATCATCATCATCATCATCATCATCATCATCATCATCATCAATATCATCATCAATATGAAGATAATTTATCAAAACTATCATCACGATCGTGACCATCATCATACATCGGTGGACTAAATCATGAAAAAGTTAGTCAGCAACCTTAAAAAAAAAATGCGGCAGGATTTTGCAAAACCATCTGCTGTATGCATCACAATCTGCTGCACAAATAATTTAACTGTTAGCTGTTTTTCGGCTTAATTTTGAAGTGTTAAATGTTATTTCATGAAACTTTTTGAAGTTAACTGTTTTGTTGACCCCCCCCCCCCCATCTGGACCCTCGTGAATTGCGTGCGTCTTCAGTTTCATCATAGTCTGGGTCGCTCTTGGTATTTCACTTCGGACTTCTCCCTCTTTGAAACTTACTGTGTTATTTATACGTACCTATTCGATGATATTATTTATGTTATAATGTTTGTTTGTTTGTTTTTGTTTTTTTTCTCTTGCTGTTAAATTTTGCTATTGCTTCCTTTATATGGTTTATATTATATAGCTGTAGACTGTAATAGGCTAACTATTATATCTTTAAATTTTGGCTTCATATTCTTACCCTTTAACTCTAATTTTGTGACGACGCTCCTCGTAACAGTGTAGCATGTCAAGATTTTTATAAATTGAATTGAAATTGAATTGTACATGATCTTGGTAGTTTATTTTAGAAAATACTGTTGTGTTTTTGAGTGCACGTACTTGCTGTCTTTATAAAAAAATCATTTTGTAAGAACCTACATGTAGAAGGTCGAGAAGTTTAAGAATTAGAAAGTCGTTTCCATACATGTACGGAGTATCTAAATTACGTTTAATACGTGCAAAACGTACCAACGTGCCTATGTGCCAAAGTTTTATACGTGTCAACCAGCTATATTTTTTTACTTTTTGTTGGAAATAAAAACAAGAATTCTCTTTCAAGTTCCTCTATTTGAGGAATATGATTTGAGTCCATAGTAACTCTCTTCATAGTAAACTCGTTAATTTGCTAATGGAAAAGGGATAGGGATATACAGGGTATTGACTATGTATAGGGGTACTGAATTACAAAAAGCTGATAAAAAGGGAAAATGAAAGAATATATATTTTTAATTCGTTGTAGATTACGCCAATCAAAATGGTACATTGCAGCCTATATTGCGCAGGAAAGATGCGACATCTTGTATTCTTCATATTTTGTGTTGCCAATTTGAGCACAAAAGTTGCTGATGCCAGAAACGAAATAGATCAGCAAGAAGATCATATCGTCCTCCTCAGCTCGAACGCAGTTCTGATGTCAATTGGCTTGTTATTAGCTGTTGTATTGACTGCTTGGTTCTTTAAATACAGACAAAATACTCAGGGTAAAAATATTTTGTCGTCCAATTTGATCATAAAGTAGCTAATATTTTTACTTTCTTCCAAAATTTGCATTTTAGTTTTCCTGTAATTAATTAGTAAAAACGGATGGGTAATTCACTGCTCCGAAATAGCACACCACTGCTCAAAGGGAACGTCGAGTACCCCGTGGATTTCCATTTCTACAAAAGAATCACCCAGCTTATCCTACGAACAAAGAGACAGACCCAAAACAACGCTAGAACGAGTTTCAGTACTCCGAGCTCCGGCTGTTCTGCGCTGCTTTAACGCTTTAAGAGGGGGTCATTGGGCATGATGGTTTGCAGTTTTTCGACATTTTGAGATCGGTTTTACAGTTTTTACCTTCAAAAAGTACGGTTTTACGGTTTTTCAGTTTGCGATTTCGGTGCGGTTTTACGGTTTCAAGGAAAAACATGTATGTTTGTACGGTTTTTGGCTAACAAAATTTGCGGTTTTACGGTTTTTTGACCCTCCCTATGCCCCCCCCTTTAACGATGATCCAGGGCTTACTTTTGTCATTTCCACCCCCTTATGAATCGCAAAATGAATCGCACAGGCATCACAAAATAAAAATGCATGACCAGATATTTGATTGATTCGAGTTTTTATACCACAATAAATACATGCAGCAACGCCTTCAAATTTTGACAATCTTAGCTAAATATCATCAAAATCCATCGAAATATCAGTAAAATAACGACAAAAACGAATTTCCTAAAAAATTCCAAGAAAAATTTTATTTGTCAAATACATTTTTGCTCTGTTGTTGGCTTTTTAATGAAATCGGGGTAAAGTTCATGCAAAAATTGGATATATTCAATCTCATAGTTTTTGTTAGTCTTGCGATTTAATTACGCGATGCTCATTCTAATTACAGATATACCAAATGATGTAAAAGGCCAAAGAAAAGAACAAGTTTGTGTTGTTGAAAAAGATACAAGAAATTGTAAGCTCTGTTTCTATTTATAGCTCTATAGCATGGCTTATTGCCACATTGGTTTAGATTGATAGGAATTGCTAGGAAATCGAAGTGGGACCCTCTAGGGGTACTGTAGCTAGTACGAGTCAGTATTATCCGATAAGTAATGTGTTAAGCTGTCACCTTGCGTCATTTATGGCACTAAACATCTGTATGAATTTCCTGTTATTGCTTGCGTAATGTTTAAATTGTTGAGAATATATTTGTAACGGATACGGAGAGTTGGTCAACAGAAAAGATAGGATCAGTCGCATTGGATTATAGTCTATTTTCTACTGGGGCTTAGGCCCTCGGGCCTTGCCTAAGGCTTGATTTCTCTCTCTCTCACTCCGTTGAAAGGACCACGCATACGATACAGTACTTCTTTATCGAGACAGGTGGAAATTCGCAGTCAATGACGTCCTTCCCTTTACGGCATTTCGTGCTCTCACAATTGTCAGGCAATTGAGCTAAAAGCCTGTTTTTTTCATATCGTCGGGTCAACGGGGGGCGACATACGGGAACAATTACCATGTAATTGAAACATGCATTTTGATAAGGGAACACGTTTTTTATTCAAAGTCATGTTCCCACATAATCACTGTGTACTTCAATTATTATTTTCTGTCAGGTATTACATAGTTACTATAAATATTAAGATAATCAATTAAATCTAGACTGAAAAATTTCAATATAAATACAATAAGAGTATGCACTGTTTTTTTACAAAATAGAATACAATATTTCTAACATAAATTAGTTTGCACAATCTAAAACAACAACATAAACAGCTTACAAAACTAATTAGCCAAAAGCTATGATTATAAGAGGTGTTTCCTCTGTGCCTCAGCTTTCTCCGTCGCTTACAATTATATAAGAACATGAACACGATATATTTAGGGACACGTTGATTACTCGTCCCCGTTGCTTATGACGATAGAGAAAACATTGAAACTCGAAAACTTGTTCTTTTTTTATCGCAATTAAAGTTCCGAAAGGACAAAGAAATTTTCTTTTAATTTTCAGCTGGAAAGAAAATAATCCAAGTGTTCTTGTCCTCTCACAAGAGAAAGGAAAGAAGAGTTTCTAAAATTCGTGATGCTCTAAAGAAAGATAAAGAATACCAAGTCTGTCTTTACACTGACAAAAAAGCTGAGAAATTCATTGGAAATATGCAGACGTCTATTGACAATACATCAGTTTTCGTTCTCTGTCACTCGGAAAAATATATGGCGACAAAGGAATGCAGATGTGAGCTTGATTACGCTACGAAAGTTAATAAAGCGAGGATTGATATAAATGTTCGAAGAAAGGAACGAAACGACATGTTGAACTTCAGCAAAGAAGACGAGTTCGATAAGAGTATCGAGAAATTGAGAAGACAAATCAAAATAAAGCTTGGATTGATAGGTGAGATATATTCTATAGGACAAATTTTTTCTTTATTCAAATTTAAAAGATATATCTATTTTAAGTTTCTTTTTCTACCTCTTTTTCATTTGCTATCTGAAATTGATATTGCTATTGATATTGATATTGACATTGACATTGACATTGACATTGACATTGACATTGATATTGACATTGACTTGGACATTGACATTGACATTGAAATTGGCATTGGCATTGGCATTGGCATTGGCATTGACATTGACATTGGCATTGGCATTGGCATTGGCATTGGCATTGGCATTGGCATTGACATTGACATTGACACTGACATTGACATTGACATTGGCATTGGCATTGGCATTGACACTGACATTGACATTGACATTGGCATTGGCATTGACATCGACTTTGACATTGACATTGGCATTGGCATTGGCATTGACATTGACATTGACATTGACATGACATTGACATTGACATTGACATTGACATTGACATTGACATTGACATTGACATTGACATTGACGTTGATACTGATATTGATATTCAAATTGATATTGATATTCTTACCATTATGTGCACCAGGCTTTACCATGTGACTGTCATTCAGTGCTGGTTGTTTATAGCTTGGTTTTTGAGACAACTAAATACGTGTTTTCTCCCTTTTCTTGGCGATGTATTACTTTGCCCTTTTTTCAGATCCTGAGGAAGAAAGTGAGGAAGAAGAAAGTGATTCTGGAGAAGAGGTAACAGTTGAAGGTAGGCCAAGTAATTCGATTAGAAGGCCTTTTTGTAAAAATCCGAATTGCAGATTTCTCCTGGGAAGCACTTTTACAATTTAGACATCTGGCTAGCGGGACAAGTTTTGCCCGAACGGTTCACAGTTTAACTACCTATGGTTTTACAGTTGGGTCATCGAAATGAGGTATTGAATTTAAAAGGGACCTTTGACCATTAATTTTTTTCGAAATGAGGTTTTGAACTGAAGAAGGACCTTTGACCGTTAACCCTTTTCGAAATTAAGTTTTGAACTGGAAAAGGACCTTTGACCGTTAACCCTTTTCGAAATAAGGTTTTGAATTGGAAAAGAACCTTTCACCGTTAACCTTTCTCGAAATGAGGGTTTAAATTGGAAAGGGACCCTTGAACTTTGACAATGTTGAAATGCATTTGTGAATTATCAAAAAGGAGCTTTACAGTGACAGCTATTTTTTTTTATTCTTATTTCCTAATTGACATTGTTGGGTTTCCTATATTGCCTCTTCGTTGTATTGTGTTCGTATTTTCAGATGATAATGGCAAAAGCCTTCAGAATAAAGAATATATTTCGTGCGAAGATGTAACAGCAAAAGGTACACTTGGAGCGAAAATCTTTTTTTCTCTTTGTTTTTCTCTCAACCAATCCTTTGCCAGACATCTGGGACTGCGCTGGACTTCGAGACATTATTCCAGAAGACGAAAGTTAGGGGATCATCTCTTAATCTTTTGCCAAACGTGGCTAATCACAACCGACATTCTTATAAAAAATGTGCTCTTGCCTAAGTAGACTTGAACTACTGTTGGAACTTTATCATTTGTGTTCTCTGTTTTTCTTTGCTAAAATGAAACGAATTCAACATTCTGAAATGTTGAGTGGATTTGTTATTAGCCTTATCAAAGGATGTCGATTCACCCGACAAGGTGGCAAAACGGTGCCAATTTTGTCCAACAAGATATTTGTCAATGCTGGATGGCTACGTTTGGTCGGGGTTTAGTGTGATTGTGTCAGGTATAGAAGATCCCTGCGCCGTCTTAAAATGTTGCGCAGTCTGAGACCGCAGACAAATGGTTTATTGATATGTTTTAAGCCCCGTTTTCTATGTTTTGTCTGTTGTATTTGAAAAGTTCTTGAAAACAAAACTTTCACAAAGAATGTGTTTTACTTCTTTAGATGCCACAATTGAGAACTGTGATGAAGTCTGTGATTCTTACGTAAAAGTTACAGCAGCAGGTATAAATCTGTGACGTATTTGTTGTGCCCCTCCCCTTAGCCTTGTAGCTAAAAAGAAAGCAGATAGACATGCACCGCTTGCTTCCGATTCCTCACATGGGCTTGGTTTACCAAAACAAGACTCACTGCATTAGTTCTAATACTATGCTTGAAAGTGTTTTTGTTGTTTTTTTACACATGACATTAAAGAAGCGTGAACTAGAGACTCGTGTTGTGAGTCAATGCGAAACCAATATTTCTTTCAGATAGTTTCCTCTATAACCACTTGCTTAATGTACTAATAAAACGTTAACAGGACCTTGGTAAAAAAGTATGATCAAAAGCCACCTTACTTTTTGTTATAACATGAACACGATTTACATGCCTCTTAGGAAACTGCCCTTTAAAATGTTTTTCGTTTTGAATTTAAAGTAGTTTGTAGGTAGATTAATAATATTTATTTTCTAGATTTTTAATGGAATATGTTTTTAAAATGCTTGGTTACAACGACAAAATTTTCTGTTAAAATGACCAAGACAAATTTGAGTTCTAAATTTTTCCTCTTTTTTCTAATGTGCTCAACGCGAATTCCAGCTGTAAACTGTTTACCACACGGCTTGTTTTCCATTCAATTTTTCAGATGCTGAGGAAAGTCTTGATCAAGAATCTAATTCTTGCAAAGAAAAAACATTAGAAGAAGGTACAGATTTGGCAAACATTTCTTGCTTTTATACGCTCTCTTGTTTTCATATATAGAGTTGCTCTCCTTACCAAAAAATAAGCTCACGGAAATGTATTGGGACGTGTTGTTCTTTCAGCACAATTTCTGGGCGAAGAGAGCAACAACACCGCATTTCCATTGTAGGCAGACTGAAACGACCAAATGACTAAACAACCACGCAGCCTGAAACACGATTCAGCCATAAGACAACATTTGCTGCAAAATCCAGATTGTGCAGAAAATAACATTGAGGATTGGTTCCTAATAATTGGCTCAGTCAGATCTTTGTTTCATTTAGGGGTTTTGGAATCTTTCCACATAAAAACAGAAAGAGAAAGAGTTCGTTGCCTTACTTTAAACAGAGAGTTCGTTGTCTTAGTTGAACTCTACAACCAATACTGTTTGTCTTCTCGCTGTATGACACAAGCTGATTTAACACCAATTTATCGTCTCTTTTCTCATCAGTGTATTACGATCACATCTGAGTATATTGTAAATTTCGCCTTAGTCAATCGTTTCGGTCTTTTTCTGACGTGCATACTCTGAGGAATGTCGGACGAAAAAGCTTTTAAGTATGCCCTTTGATTTTCCACTTTTGTCGCTATCTTGATGTTTTTTATTCTTTCATTGACTATGATTCTTTTCACAATTCTTGTTGTGTTTTCCTCTTATTACAGATGTATCAATAGGATGCCAAAATACTGTGACTGATGAAAACAATGGTGATGACAACGTAAAAGGTAGCTACGTTATATGACTCCTTTAGTTATCAAAGCCTGCAAACGCTAAAAGCTTTAGCGTAACCGCCTAAGAAGAAATACGTACATAGTTTCTGTCTTGACATTTGGATAATAGACTATCCAAGTGTGACGTCATCAAAAATCTATTTTTAAAATTTCGAAATTTGCTCGTCATTTTGTGAAAGAGCGTCAAAAATAATGCTTATTCATGCAAAAATCAGTTAAATATGTGAAACATTGACTGAGATATGGCCATCCAAAGAAATACATTTCAAAAGGAAATCACTTTATTTTTGCTTCTGTTCATCAAGTTTTGAACAAGGTGCAAAATGCAGTGATTTCCTATAGAAATGTATTTCTTCGGATGGCCATATCTCAGCCAATATTTCATATACTTGACTGATTTTGCACATTTGGGCATTATTTTTGATGCTCTTCAGAAACTAAAGAGAAAATCTCGAAATTCTAAAAATAGATTATGTGAAGTCATACTTGGGTACTCTGTAGTGTAGTGAAACAATTTAGTATTGTTTTGAAACGTACTGACATGATGTCTTTAACTTTTTCAAGGTCCTCTGATAATGCTGTCATTTCACCCTGACTCTGAAAACATTGCGCTGAAAATCAAAGAAAACATTGAGACAAGTGGCTACAATGTCTGGGATGATACTAATAAGACCCTGGATCAAGGAATAAAAGAATCAGATATTTTTATCCTCTGTATGTCAACAAAATACTCCACTGATTGTGAGCAAGAATTCAAATATATCGCAAAGGAAAATAAAGCAGTTATACCCATAAAGGTTGAAAAAGGTTTCCAGCAAGATGGCGCACTTGGTTTGATTATATCGAGCAAATTGTGGATTGATTTTAGTGATGAATCAAAATTTGAAGAAAATATGAAAAGTTTACTTGATAAAATCAAAAACAAGGAGGAAGGAGGTACAGTGCACACGTTTTTTTATAATAAATCTCTTATAGGAAACTACAGAAGCCCTTGTCGTGATAAGCAAGAAACACTTCTTCAATGGACTAGAAGGGCAAGTAAAAACCTAAACTTTGTCCGTTTGGCAACCTAATAATCAATATTATGGTTTTCAATCTCTGTAAGCATTTGACATTTCATGTACGTTGTCCTTTATTTTTCAACTTTTCTCACTAAAAATAGTAAATTAGGTTATCCACGAAAATCTTCAGTAAATTTAAGTTTATTCTTAGGAACGAGCTTTGGAAGAACTCTTAAAAGAACTTTTTCTACATTAAAAGCGCTTAGACCTAAGAAGCAAAATTGGTGGAATGAGTTTCTTTATAAAAGACAGTCTTGGCTATTTTGTAGAATCCTTAATCTTTAGCTTTCTTGGTTTTGATCTAGGCTGTCGGCCTCTTGGAAATCCTAAAAAAGAGGCGGTTTCCGAGTTACTGAAATTCAGCAGCCAAGAAGCCATTTAAGAATATGATACGACACGAAACATCTATCAGAAGCCAGAAATACTGGGCATTTACTAGGCATTAATCAATGTGAGGAAGTTCAATTAATTAGTATAAGAAAATTTGTTTACAAAGACATTTCCAGCTAATATTGGCTACCTTCTTTGACTGTCAAATAGAAGGATTCTAATTTTATACTACTGCATTTTTAATTCAAGTATATAAAGGTTGTAACGGTGGTAAGTAGCATCAGTTAAATAAAGCAATATATTCGATAATTGGGAAAGCTTCTGTGGCTTCAACTGCTCGCCGGAGGAAGGTTCGAACTTTTTCTTGATTCTGACATTTGATCTTACTTCTTGCAGAAAATATGTCGAATACCGAAGAACCAGAGTCAGGTAACTGAACCTCATATTTTATCTTGGTGTTACCATATTGTCCCCAAAATATTACAATCGCTAAACAATTCAATTTCAGGCACTGAATAGTTGCACACTTGAAATTTTTACCACTATGTGCGTTTTTTCCTTTTCCAATAACGCAATTTACGATTGCTAGTATATGCCATTACTTTATTGTTTGTTAAAGTTGATTAAGAATAAAATTTGTTTTAAAGTGGCATAAGTTAAGATTTCAACCTTATTTACTGTTTGGTGGATTTTCAGAGAAAATTAGTCCCTTTTGACCTTCCTTTTGACCTTCGAAATATTTGAAAAATTTCAAGTGAAGCAAATACATACCATATATAGTCATGTTATATACCTTTTACGTTTAAGTGCTGATTATGAATGTGAAGCGATCTAAGATCTTAGAATAGAAAACTTAACCTCATTTTGTTCTAACGTTTAAGCATATGTCTAACTTTACACTATGTTTTCGAATGACGTTTGGATTCGTTTGGAATGAAATTATTCGGCAAAAATTATTTTGCTAACTAACTAACTGATTAGCCTTGTAGCTATATAATTTACTTAAAAACTGACTAACTTAATCAACCAACTAGCAAATTATCTACTTACTAGCTACCTAACTACAGTCATGTGCATAAGTTTAAGAATACCTGTCATTTTTCCTTCTTTTTTCTGACAACTTCAAAATTATGCAATAAGTCTAAAAGAAACAAATTCACACCCCTATACTGATATTCTATGTAACTTTGGACTTATATGAAGCAAACCAATGTAACGCAGCCAGAAAATATTTTGACTTTCCATGTTCACATGGTCTTTTCCTTGAATTTACTATTTGCAATTATAGGTAAAAGTTCCTCACAAACTTACGTTCAGCGTGGTCAAATTGTTGCTGCATGCGAGCAATGTATGTTGTTGTGAATGTGGGGTGTTGCTGATGTTTTGGTGCATCCCTTTTTTACTTACATCACAGTCAGAAAAGACCTGTGTTTATAGAAAGTGATTTGACCACGATAAACTTCAGTTTCTAAGGCTCTTTTACTCATGATTACAATAAGTCAGTTGAAACAAAAGACCCTGCTAATATGCCAATTCCTATAATTTTCTACCTTTATTACATTGGTGTGCTTGATGTAAGTCGGAGATTACATAGAATACCAGTACAGGGATGTCAATTGGTTTCGTTTACACATATTGCAGAATTTTGAAGTTGATGTGATAAAATAGGAAAAATGACAGGTGGTCTTAAACTTATGCACATGACAGTAGGTAACTTAGTAACTGGTTCAAGACACTGGTTCTATTTCAGTTTACTTTATAATTTTAACGGGCTTTGTGGCTCAGTGAAATTGCCGTTGGCTCTTCTAGGTGAAGATGCATGTGAAATGGTGTTTAAGCGCCAGTCGCTAGGATCTCAGTAGTAGGTAAAGTAATCAAGACCTCGACCCTGGCCTCGACTCTACCGTGGCTGGGCTCGAACCCTGACCACACTGAGCTTCTGACACCACGAGTCAGCTGGATCTTACTGTAGTCCAGTAGTCCAGTTTCGAATCCCATCAACTGTGGTATGCAACTCATGTTTGGAATCAATACCTTTTTTTCTAGATTTTCAGATCATGGTTTCATACCAGTGGAATTACCAACCATTGGTCATCAAGATAAAGAATTCCTTAGCAGAAGACCATGGTCTCAGAGTATGGCTTGACATTAACAAGATGAAAGAAGATATTTTTGATGAAATGGCAAAAGCAGTTGAAATGTCCAATGTTTTGATTTTGTGTATGTCAGAAGAATATGCCAAATCTACAAATTGCAACAGAGAATTCAAATATGCAGCAGACATGAGAAAGGAAATGATACCATTGAAAATGCAGAAGGAATACAAAAATCAGGGTGCCCTTGGTCTGATCACATCAGGAAAACTTTACATCGATTTCAGTGATGACTCTTCGACGTTTGAAGACAAAATGAAACAACTACTCCAACAGATTCAGGAAAAGAAGCAAAAAACAGGTATATATGATTCTGTTAATAATACACCTTTTCAACTAAGGGCCTCGTTTTCACAAAAATTTAAAGTTGCGTTAAAGAAATATTTCGACTTCAGCTTCGAATTCAGCACTGTCGTTTTAGTTTTGGGGCAAATTGTTACGCCTCTAGTCATTACAATGTTGATTCTATAGCTATTAAAATTTTTAAATTTACAAGTGATGTGACCATGAAAAATGTCTGAGGGTGTAAAATTTCACCCCGGACGATTTGTGCCACATTTCTCCTCAATTAAGTCTCCTCATTTCAACTCTACGCTTTGAAATCACTAGTTATATTATTGATTATCAACGAGCCAATCAAATGTCACGTAGAAATACTGCATTTTGGTTGGTGTTTCGATTGATGTCGTGACTTAGACTTATTACCTTCCTCCCACTCTCTCGGAAACAGCTACTAACAACTACAACCACATACAGCTGTTTTCACAAAGTAATACTGTGAAGCAAACATTAACCAGGTTGTTGTGGTTTTTCGGGTAATTGTTGGTTGTTGTTTGCGAATAGTACGACTCGTGTAATCTTGCCGCGACTCTTCAGGGGAGTGCTAGCCCGGCGGGGATACTTCATCGTTCAAATGACTAGACGTGCCACCCAGTTTTTCAAAACCCACCCATGTCTACCGATAAATTCTGTTTCTCGTGGTACCCATGTATGGAAAAAACAACGAAATTTTTTACCTATTTGTACCAATATCTCAAATGTTTGAACCCAATTTAACGCTTGAGGCAACTCTAAATGCGATGAAAAGGCATTTGCGCTGAAAACTAAAACGCACTTTTGCATGTGTACAATTTTTTTATATTTTACTACCCATGTATAGAAATTCTTTACGAAAAATCAACCCATATTTAGGGAAACTGGTGCTGAAAAAGTTACCCATTTGGGCGGCACGTCTAGTATAACGAACAATGGAAGCACCCCCCCCCCTGGAGTGCTAGTTAGAGTTTTGTTGTTCGATTATCAGTTCCAGTCTACAAGCAACGGTGATTGAGTTGTTGTTGTTGCAGAGATGCTGTTGCCGTTGGGAGAAGGTTGCTATAGGTCCTTGGGGAGAATGGGAGGGAATATTTCCAGCTAGATCTATGCACATGAAGTTGAGCAAAGGATGAGGGGCTTTGACGAAGATAGGCCATGATAAATACAATGAAACCCTCATATATAAAGACCATAGTGCCACCTATAAGAACTTTAGTTTTTAGATTTTTTAATTTAAATGGGCAAAAACATTGATTCATCGCACTATTGCATTGCATATCAGTTTCCACTGACCTCAACGAAATGTAGAAAAGTTATTAATAGAGGGTACTCAACTAATTAGAGATGGATGGGTGATTCAACACTCGGGGCCACATTCCTTTATTTTTTATGATCAAGTAATCCCGGTTATGCATAAGCGTATGTGTGTACAGTGTATCTGTATGTTCTTTCTACATGAATTGAATTCCTCGATTTTTTAGCTACCTCTGTAAATGCTGTTAGTGCTGAGGATTTTAAAGACAAACAGTGCAACGAACCAGATGCAGGTAAGAAAATGCAAAGAGGCTTCCACACAAGATGGTGGCTTTGTCAGTTAGTCCTTTGTTTTTATCAAAGGTAAATATTTCTACACGATAGTGCACTTGACTTGAATATTACCTGGTATAAATTTGATAAAATTCCTCCTTGAGAAAATTTATTCAGAAATTATTTACCTAAGGGGGTCCCTTTTTTGGGCCACCCTGTAGGTACCGTATCGTCCCAGTATGAAGAGGATTAGCTAGCTGTTACAGAACTAAAGAGAACAGATTTCTGGATCTATGACCTGAGTACTGTAGCCTTGACACATTTTTTACTCTGTGTTGTTATTTTCTTTTTTCTGTTGCAGAGGATAAAGTGAAAGGACCACTGCTTGGTAAGTTTTCAGTTTGAAGTTCAAATTTACATTTGACGTATCTTTTGGGTAAATTATACAAATTATACTGTACTTTTCACGAATGACAAACACTAGCATAGATTTTTCCACGAGTTGCATACAACATTAGATGGGATTCGAACTTAAAGATCGTGTAGTAGCTCTTTAAGTCATACATTTGTCCTCCCGTTTGGTCTTGCGGTTCGGCTACGTTGTGCCTTCTTTAGTACCATACATATTTGTATATATACCTTTTATGAATGGCAAACACTAGAATCGGTTTTCCCAAGACTTACAAACGACAATAGATGATATTAGAACCTGGGCTGCATGACTAGAAAGCCAACGAGCTTTCCTCTGGGCAAAAAGGCCCAATGAAATCGACGAGTAATTTAACTGGTCATACTGGTCATGCAACCCAAAGCACTCCTCCCGTTCGACTTTTTGTGTTTCTGCTATGTTGAGCCTTCTTCAACACCATGCATATGTATGCATTTTTAATGAATGGCAAAAACTAGGAGAAGGTTTTTCACGAGTGAGATACTAAAATAGGTAGGATTCGAACCTGGACTTCATAATCAAAGAGCCAAAGACGCTTTGTTTTTGCGTTTCGACTATGTTGAGTTTTCTTCATTCATATAGGGAAAAAAACACGCGCAGTTGAGGTAATACTGTCGCAGTTAACTTGCAACTTTGCATTTGGTATATGCATACAGTTATTCGTTGACCAAATGCCTTTCACGGTCAATAGACCTCTGACATATTTTATAGTGTTGTTTGGCTCAGTTTAATTGAAGTCAGCTTTATGAACATGCTGTTATCATGCCTTTTAACTGTCCTATTTAACTGGCGCAACTTTCCTTCAAACGTGTTCACCATTAAACCTAGTTATATAAATAGTCTTTTAGATAAACAAAACTTAAATTTTTTCCGCTGTGTCTTGCAAAATGTATAAAGTAATGCATGGCAAAGCAACGTGACCCAAAATGAAGGCTTTATAAAGTCCAACCAAGTAACCAGGTTGAACAAAAGAAGGAGAGCCAGCCTTTATGACTTTGACTAGGTTTGGTCAGCAATTTCATTGAGCCATTTAGCTTAGCAGAATGGTTGTCTGTTGCTTGCGCATGCCAGAGTCCTGAAATACTGGCGGTTCCACGGCTGAGAGCCGGGGGAAGGTTTTGCTAGGCATTAATCAATTTGAGGAAGGTCAAGTAATTTTTGTAAGAAAATTTGTTTACAAAGATTTTTCAGTTAATATTGGCTGACTTCTCTGAGTGTCAAATAGGGGGATTCTAATTTTCTACTACTACATTTTTAGTTGAAATATATAAAGGTTGTAATGTTGGTAAATAGCATCAATTAAAAAAAGAAATATATTCGATAATGAGAAAGGCTTGGATGGCTTCAATTGTTCGTTGGAGGAAGGTTCACATTTTCCTCGACTCTGGCTCAGGCAGGTTTGGTTTTATAGTGAAATTTCATATCAAGACAGTCACAGTAAAATGAGTAAAAATTATTGACACCAATGTGAATGCAAATCTTAGTAAGCGGGGGTCATATTAAGAGAGGAAAGTTGGAAATTTTCAAATCAATCAATTAGCGGGAGAGCGGCAATTGGACACCCAAGTAAGAGTACGGATCTAAAAGTTCCAAGTGTATCCACGAGTAGCCGTCCAAAAATTTTGTAGTTTTTAACACATCTTTTTAAATTGAACATTGCATAACAAGTAAACTACATAAAAGCGTTATTTTGGTTTTTCCAGAAAGATCAAAGGCTTTAAAGAAGGTTTACATCAAGAAGCTGAAGATCTGGAAAGTTCCAGTTATTGAAAATGGAGTGATGAGGATCATTGATAAAGAACGAGTGGAGTATACGGCTGAAATCGCAATGGCAGAGGATAGGAAACTGAATGAAAACATCAAAGGAGAAACACGTAATCATCTGGAGAAGATTCATTCATTAAGGAATGAGCCGATGAAATTCAAGGACATAGTCCGAAAGGATGGCAAAACATGCTTCATAAGAGGAGTAGCTGGTGTAGGGAAGACAAGCCTCGCGGAATATTTGACTTTTTTATGGGCGAGAGAAGATCTGCATAAAAATGATTTCGATTTTGTGTTTTTGATAAGATGCCGTGATCTGAATGAAGTCACTGATGTTGGCGAGTACATCAGCAAAGAATTTGGTGTTCATCCGAAGGCCTTGGAGCACGATGGCGGTCGTGTTTTGGTCATTCTTGACGGCCTAGACGAGGCATATGATTTGAACGCTGTTTTTAGTGACAAGAACAGCCCGGTTAGGATGTTATTGGAAAGGGCGAACGGCTTCATGGATGGCCATACAACTCTCGTCCTTGGCCGGCCTCATGTACAAGTGTCTCTTAAGAAGCATGAAGCAAGTGTCACTGGAGAACTGCGAATCTTGGAAATTCTTGGTCTGTCATACAATTCAATATTAAATTTCATCGATAACTTTGTGGATGGTAACAAGCTGATGAAATACCGAATTCTAAGAATTATAAACAGTTCCACCAACACGTTGGCTCTTGCCGCCATTCCGCAGTTCTTGACAAGCATTTGCAGCATCGTTACACTCAGTGACAGGGAGATACGGCTTGAAAGAATGACGTCATTGTATGTTTGGGTATTGTTGTCACTCATGAGCAACCACTTGAAGAAAAAATATGAAGTACCAGCAGATGTTTTTAGAGATGTGAAAATCGCTGAATTTGTTCAGGAGCTTGGTGAGCTGTGTTACAAATTGTTGCAACAGAATAAAATCGTCTTTCGGGAGGAAGACTACATGAAGTTCAACGCACTTGCTGATGGCTCGCCTGAATTGGAAGAAATCATAAATATCTTTATTGCCCCAACAAATAAAGCAAGCAAGCGGATTTACGAGTTTAAGCATTTGACATTGCAGGAAATGTTTGCAGCTGTGCATTGCTACATTAAAAGAATGCCGGTTGTGGAACTGTTGGAGAAACAAATGTTTGAAGTTGTTTTGTTTATGTGCGGATTCGCGTATTCTGAGTACTCGAAGAATAACGATGATGATGAAGACGATGATGATATAGTCAGGTTGTTTGTTGACAAATGCATGCGGCCTAAAGATGGAAATCAGAGCAAAATTGACCGAGTCTTTGATTTCCATACAATCACGGAGTGGCTCCGAAGGAATAAACACACTTGGGGATCCGCGCAAGAGAACTTGCCAGAAGGATTTAGCTTGAAATACTGCTTGCGAGTTTGCCATGATCTGTTTGCGTCGGATTTTAAAGATGAGAGAATCAATTTTGAGCATACCAAACATCTTGACGCGTTCCAAGAGCCGAGGTTTTTATTTATAAACATGACACAACTTGATGTGACCTATCTTGCTCATCTCATTAGAATACTAAGAAGCAATAACAAGCAAAGTATCCTCAATGAAGTTAAACTGAGGATTGATAATTCAGAAATACCGAACAATGAAGACACCAAGACATTTCTGTCAAATTTGCATTTGTTCAAAGCGGTTCAGTTAGGCTCAAGTGGTGCTGGGTGTAAATTCCACGAAGGATGTTGGGGAAAGTTGGAAGAACAGGCGAAAAATGAACCTTGGAATCTCAAGTTACTGGTGATGAGAAGTTGCGAAATGAGCGATGAAGATTTATTGGTTGTGAGCAAAATCATTCCATTTGTCGGAAGAGTTGAGTTTCTAGGGGTGAAGTTGAATGACAAGGTCTGCAGAAGCATGGTCAAGGAAATCAACAAGGCGAAGAAATCGAAAAAGAAGATTTTGAAATTGAATGATCTTTTGTTTGGGTATTGCGATGTTTCATGTCAATTGAGAAGTCAGTTGGAAGATACCTTGGAAGATAAAGAAACAGAAATTTTTGAAAATTCTTCTTCCGAGGACGAAGAAACGGATTGATTGACGTCATCAGCGCATTATTCATATACAGTAATTTTCTTTTTTTGTCTATTTGGTCTTAATGTTTTATTTTGGATTGCAAAGCTAGATGCAAGATTGCTTGGAAGATGCAGCAACAAAAATTGTTGTGAAATCTTTTTCTTCCAAGGAGGAAGATATAGATTGATTGACTTTATCAAACTTATTTTCATATATATTAATCTTTTTTCTTCTCTATTCGGAATATATGTTTTTTATTTTTATAAAAGTAGTTGTATGATTCCTTGGAAGATGCAGAAACAGAAATTTTCGAAAATTCTTCTTCCGAGGACGAAGAAACGGATTGATTGACGTCATCAACGCATTATTCATATACAGTAATTTTCGTTTTTATCTATTTGGTCTTAATGTTTTATTTTGGATTATAAAACTAGTTGCAAGATTGCATGGAAGATGCAGCAACAAAAATTGTTGTGAAATCTTTTTCTTCTAAGGAGGAAGATATAGATTGATTGACGTTATCAAACTCATTTTCCTATATTTTAATCTTTTTTCTTCTCTAGTTGTAATATATGTTTTTTATTTTTATAAAAGTAGTCGTATGATTCCTTTGAAGAAGCAGAAACTGAATTTTTGAAAATGTAGATTGACTGACGTCATCAAACACATTTTTCACCTTTATTAATCTTTGCTCTTGTCTTTTTAGTCTTCATGTTTTATTTTGTTGTACGATCACTTGGAAAATGCAAGCATTAAAAACTTTTTAAGAAATTCTTCTCCCGAGGAAGAAGAAAAAGATTGATTCATGTTATAAGCATTTTTTCCGTGTACATAATTGTGTTTTTTCTTAACAATTTGTTTAATTTTGGATAAAAGCAATTGTACGATTTCTTCGAAGTTCCCAAAACATAAATTTCGCTTAGTATTCTTCATCTGAGGCTACGAAGAAGAAATTTAAATTGATAAAAAGCGTTAGACGTTTTCTAACATATATTAGATACAGTACTGAAAGTTTCTTAAAATTTTCAGATTTTGAGTGCTCGAAGTTTCTTAAGAGTTTCTTGTTGTTCTATGTTAATGATGTTGCAAACCCATTTCTTGATCGTATTTGAAAGCATATGGGTTTCCTGTTTGTCTGCTTGTCACAGAAATGCTTTATTGCAGACGAAACACGGGAAATAAAAAAAAATTTTCGCTGAGGTGAAAATTTTCCTACGTAAAAAATTTCCTGTATTGGAGTTTCTTAAATTTATGGCCATTCGAGAGTCTGCAATCCTTCACAAAATATACTGAGACTCAAGTCAATTTTTGCGAACTGTATAATTTTTTGGCAGTTTTTCCGATTTT
>JAADKT020065782.1:0-10392 GCA_011763395.2 Chrysaora chesapeakei
GCCACTCATCATGATCAGCATTTTGATACAGCAAAAAATGTATTTGGCGCCAAAATCCATACGATACAATCATCTCACAAATAGCGGGAACTTATTTTGGAGAACTGTCAAAAAATAAAACTGAACTGTCAAAAAATAAAACTGAAACTGTCCAAAAAATAAAACTGAACTGTCAAAAATAAAACTGAACTGTCAAAAAATAAAACTGAACTGTCAAAAAATAAAACTGAACTGTCAAAAATAAAACTGAACTGTCAAAAAATAAAACTGAACTGTGAGCCTTCTGGGCCATCGTAGGTCTGCTCTTCCTCTGTTTATCTCAAAGCCTTGGTACAATGACTTTTTGAGCCCTTGCTTACAAAAGCTTATACTTTGCAAAAGTAGGTGATTGTTAGATTATTCACGTATTTAAGTAGTCATCTCTCTTTTTAGAGCAACATGTCCAATAACAGGTTTCCAGGTGGTTAACTTTAGAGAAACCTTGCTCTTTTGCATGTTGTATTCAACTGGAATGCACTTTTGTGTAGCTTTTTTCTGCACTAAAATCTCATCTACCTTGAAACTTATGGCCTGGTGAGTTTCCAGTTGGTCATTGAGAGGAACCTGTTCTGCTTGAGACTAGACTGCATGCAGTACAAGTTATGCTGTTGTCTTGTGTAGCTTCTTTTTTATCAATTTCTCTCTACATTTTCAAAGTTGTTTTGATCATGGGTGTTAACATGGAATAATTCATAGACAGCTAAACAGCCCCAGTGCAATTCCTGGAAAATTTTGTTGCATCACAGTATAAGGCCATTGTATTTCACCAGGAGATTGCTCTGACACCCTAAAATTTTTGTAACTACAAATAAATCAATACATATAACCCTCACGTAATGATAAAAAACTTGTATCATTGCATTTAAAACAGATTGTTTAAGGAAAAAAAACAAAAAATTCCTTTCAACATCTATTTATTTTTAAATAAAAAGCTGTTGTATAATATAAAAAATATTTCTTTTTGCCTGAAAGGTAGTACCAGATGATACAAAGTGCAAAATAATGGAAATATAAACTCCATGAATTTTTAAGGAGGAACAGGGAATTGTTGATTAAAAAATGGCACGCTAAATGCCGCCAAACAACTTTTCTTCAGAAGGCTGTTTTGATTGTTAACCATGGGGACCTTTGGGAACCATAGAAAGATTCTAAATGATCAATGTCTGTTTAGCCTTTTTTGACCCTAAACAGAATATGATCCCCAAAATTAAAGTGATAAGCTGTCTTCAAATTTAGAGATTTTAAAATCAGTCAAAAATAGGCCTAAAAGCGGGAAGATAAAACTTCACTTTCTCGCAAAAAGAGAATAGTAAACAATACACGAATTCAATCTAATGTTAGAAGAAGGTAACAAGAATTTAAAAAAATCATCGGAGGGAATATTTTTGGAAAAATTGAAAAAACTTACTTTGCGAAAAGGCATCACGAAATCACTGAAATTCGGCCATGACCTTCATCAAAAAAAGGAACAAAGTATGCATGCGCTTCCCTCTTTGAACACCGCCTGGTTGGTTTGCCTGTTTGTCTCGGTTCAAATGTTATTAAATTGCTTATTTTGTATTTTGCTGTGGTACCTTCGCACCTTATTGACTTAACTAATATTTCTATTTATCGATGCCTGCCACTAGCCATCTAGCTGTATAATCTCGGCCTTTCTTCCTCATATTCATCTTGATTGACCTGCCTTGCTGGCATCACATTTGACTTTCTTAATTCGCGCTGCACAAATTAAAAAATCCCCCAACCTGATATTGTCTTCACATAGCACCAAGGAGAGGTAATAAATTTATATAAACAAAGTACCTTACCTTATTGATGCCTTCTGCCATTATACCTGTAATTTAATTACAATAATCACCTGAATCTATTAGGAATAGCTCTCGGTTGTGGGACGTTAAAATCCTGGTAAATGGTTGTTCAAAATTTCTGTTTAAACTGTTATAATCAATGTTTAAAATCCTGATAGAATTGCTTTAAAATCCCGAAACATTGCTCTTCACAATCGTTGTTGAAATCGGGGTAAATTACTGGTTAAAATCTGTTTAAAATTGCTTTGAAATCGTGGTAGATTGCTATTCAAAATCGCATTGAAATCGTGCTAAAGTGCTGCTTAAATCGTCTTTAAATTGCTGCTAAAATCGCGGTAAATTTAAAATCCCTTTACAATGGCTTTTAAATCGTGGAAAATTGTTGCCTAAAATCGCTGTTTAAAATAGCAGTAAATCACTGTTAGGAATCTCTATAAAATCGCTACATACAATGGCTTTGAAAGTCCTGTTAAATCGCTGTTGAAAATTGTTTAAAATTCCTATAGAATCGCTTCAAAATGGCGGTAAATCACTGTATAAAATCGCTTTGAATCTAGTTCAAAATCACAGTGTTAAATTGCTTTAAAATCATGACAATCGCTGCTAAAATCGCTGTAAATCGCTGTAAAATAACTTTCAATTCCCTGCCAAAATCACGGTAAAGAACTGTTTAAAATCCCTATAGAATCGCGTTAAAATCGTGGCAAAATTGTGGTAAATCATGGTTTAAATCGCTGTTTAAATTGCTATTAAAATCAAGGTAAATTGTAGTTTAAAATCCCTATAGAATCGCTTTAGAATCGTGTAGCTGTTTAAGAGCGCATTGAAATCTAGAGAATCGTAAATCACTGTTTAAAATCCCCATAGAATCGCATTGAATCCCAGATCAAAATTGCTGTTTAAATCGCTGTTTAAAATCCCTATACAATTGGGTGAAATCCTGGTAAATGGCTGTTCAAAATCAGAGTGTCAAATTGCTTTAAAATCATGACAAATCACTGTTTAAAATCACGGTGAATCCCAGTAAAAAACTTTGAAATCGCTTTTTAAAGTCTCTTTAGAATTGCCTTAGAATCCGGCTAAATCGCTGTTAAAAATCGCCGCTAAAATCGCAGTAAATAACTCTTTACAGTCTCTACGGAATCGCTTTAAAATCGTGTTAAAGCATTGTTCAAAATCGCTTTGAAATCATGGTCAATCACTGTTTAAATTGCTGCTAAAATAGTGGTAAATCACTGCTTCAAATCTTTATAAAATCACTTGAAAATCGTGGTTTAAGTCGCTGTTTCAATCGCAGTAAATCACTGTTTAAAATCCCTATAAAGTCGCTTGGAAATTGTGGTATATCGCTGTTATCATTGCTGTTCAAATCGCGGTAAATCAGTATATAGAATCACTTGGAAGGTATCGAGTGTGCCCTGTGGCCTAATATGTATCCAAACAAAAGCTGGTGTGGAACTGTTGTTGAAGGTTCAGCGAACAGGAGAAGTACCAAAATTTCTTTCATCACCAAGTGCTTTTCATCTATTACTGACTATGGTATGAGATTTGACCTTCTTCTGTTCGTTTTTGACAGATGGCTTTATGAAACAGTAACTGGTGCCATCAATTCTGCTCGTATAAACAACACACTTGCCGACTCGGCCACTGCTTTCTATTCCCTACAAGACAAGCCATTTTCAACCGGTTATTGAGACTGGCAGCATCGATATCTTTTGGATGCAGTTAGACAATTTTGTCTACCATCCCTATATTTCCCGTTCCCATGTGGCTTGAATCTTTTGCCCATAACACTGGTTATGGCCCAACTAGGGCCCCTTTCTTTGAGACTATACATTTTGTTCACATTCTACAACAAATTGTGCGAGGGTATTTATGTGGCAGCAACAGCACAAACTGAACAAATCATTTCTTCAGTTATAATCATATTTGTAAGAAGAAAAATGTAAAAACTTACTTCTACCGTTTCGAGTTTCAAAAGAGAGGAACAGTCCACATTCACTTACTTGTCTGTCTCAACACTATAGCTTATATTGACTATGAACACATGCTGGGACTTACCAGAAAATTATCCCTCACTCTTCTACTGTGCGAATAAGTATCTAGCCTTCCAGTACATGAAGGACCCATTGTAAGTGAAAGGGGAAATGGTGAACAGATTTTGCGCCTTTCATACACCCCTCAATCATATAGTCAAGGAGTCAGGGGCTACATAGACCCGCTCCTGCAAACATTGAAATGCTCAATGGATGTGCAAACAACCAATGGTAAAGGAATGATACTGAAATATGTCTCCTCCTATGTCTCTAAAGCAAAAGAGTGTTTCATAATGATGCATTCTATTGCAAAACTATGATGCATATGTGTTATGAAATATATATTTATGAAATATTATGTGTTATGTTTGTGCTATGTGTTCCATAATGATGCATTCTATTGCAAAACTATCTCTCCTTCAACTGCAGCCATAAGGTATGCCATGTCATTGGACATTTGTGAGCCCAAAATGTATCTTCTTTTAGCCTCTAAAAAGTCTCATGGACAAAGGCTGCTTGTAAACAATTCGTTACTCCTGATTCAGTTGACAAAGCACGAGAAAATACTGTGCTTCAGAAATATTATACCAGAAAACCAGAGCTCCAAAGCCTCTCCGGCTTCAGTGGCTCCATATCGTTGACGAAACCACTCCCTTGCCATCTCAATATCCGGAGGGGAAGATCCTTCTTGTTGGTTTGAGACATGTATCTCTTTTCCACCCTATTTACTTCTTCCAACACATGTTAGCTTTTTTTCCACATAGTTGTGTTGATGTAATTTTACCATCTGCAACAGACATTCCACCACAAATTCTATATTTCAATAAAGCTGTCCAATTTATGCCTTAAACTTTTGCCGATCCATCTACATTCACCTCCTCACTTGAGAATGAGGGGCATAAACGGTATTACATACAGACTGTATTGTCGTATTTCGAAAACTTACTTGAATTGAATAACATGTATCGCAGATAACTTCTCCAAACCTCAATATCAATATGCATATTAATATTACATTGCAATGTTGCCGGCCTACAGCAAAGCATCCAGTTGCAAGCCAGTCAGATGGTATTTTACACGTACATTTGTAATATAACGAGGGCTAGGGATACTTCTTTATTTACTGCTCTATGAGATTGCCATGAAGAGTTGGACTGGAAGAAATTCCCTCTTCTCCTAGGAAAACCAGGTAGTGGCAAAAGCTTTACAATGGCATCATGCAGTCAATACTGCCTTGAGAAGGACTACAACGTATGCAATGCCCTTCCAACTGGAACACTTGCTTGCACATATTGTCAGAAATTTGGCACCAATATTCTATGCAACATAGTTCATGGTCTTTTCCAGTTTCAGTGTAATCATAACTCTGACCCACAGGTAAACTGGTTGTTAAGTAGGCATGATGTCATTACATAGACGAGATTTCGCAAAAGTCTGTTAAATTGTTCCACCACATTCTACATACTGTGAGTATCCTCTTGACACGACCTGTTCTTTTCCTTAGTGGCGACTTTGCTCATCAGCTGCCCTTGTTGACAATATAAGGGCGCACTATCCAGGTACCAAATATTAAGGCATGCTCGTACTGTATGTCTTACACATCGAAATTCATTCCTGGTACTCAGTTCAGGACACAGGACAGCCAATTGCTTCAGTTGCTTCATCATATCCGACACGAAGCCCCTACCCACTCCATGCTCGAAAAATTCACAGATGGTAGAGTCCTCTTTCCAGCTGGTGAGATTGACGATAATATATACACCAAACCGCAACACCATACTGACGCTGTTGTTAAAACAGTCACCAGAAAAGCATCTATCTTCATCAATGATTGCCATCGTCCAAACTATGTTCCCTACTACACCACTAGGCCTAGTAGTAATGGAGGATGAGACTCTCGTACCCATTCACAGGGGCATGAAGCTTCTTCTAACTCAAAACTTAAACAAATCTATTGGTTTTGTAAATGGTCAAATTTTCATCATCCGATCTGTGTCATCTAACAAATTAGTGGCAACTCACCCTATGGGAAGTATTATAAACATCTTCCCTGTTACAATCATTGTACGTGATTTACCAGTAACCAGGTATCCATGTTTCCCAGGCTACACAACAACAATCAGTTAAATGAAGGGACAGACTTTCAAGCAAATTGTAGTGTGGTTTGACAGGGATACAACACCTCCTGGAACAGCACATGTTGCCTTATCCCGTGCTAAAACATTAGAGGCCATGCTTTTCATGACCCCATTAGAACGACAGCATTTTTCAAGTGTCAATGACAATTGAATACAGAAAATATAAACAACATGAAGGTAATGAACATTCAGTAGATATATGAATAGTTTTTCAGTTGTACAAAACCTTATAATTGCGACAAAAAGCGGAAAAATCTTGTGTTTCTCGCAATCGTGTAGTTAATAAATACATCAATGCAATATAGCTAACATTGAATTACATAGCTTGCATATAATATAGAACAATAGTTCATACATTAATAAATGGGTTATTTTCTGTTATGGGACATATATTGCATAACTGAAGCCCAATTGTCATTCCCTATTCATTTTACTTTCATGAACGTCCTACTTTTACAGATGAATAGATGCAGCCAAAAGAAAGCCAAGGGTGTGCACTATTTTAGCCATTTCCCCAAAAAAATTTTAGCACCGTATGGCTGTGCCCAGTCTTTGCCATAGAGGTACAAAATATTTTAACACCTCAGACCAGAAGGCTGTGAATGGCTAACAAGACCAGATGTGGCTTGTTCAGAATTATCGTCAACAATAAATGACAACTTACAGTTGCTTGCTGGTGATCAAGCGTTTTTGGATACTGGAAAGACGGCCATCTTCATTAGAAATCTGGCCCCCCTTGCGAACCTATTAAAGAAATTCCACAAGGATTACGAGGGAGTAAATACTGATGACGACAAGAGACAGCTGCTGTTCACCCTCATGAATCCTGGCGAGGAGCTGAAATCCCAAATGACAGCAGCAGTTCAGATTGGAGCAGCCTTGTTTTCCATGGGCATAAATTTCAAAGTCGCCTAAGGATTTGTCAGCAGCCCTGAAGAATATGCGAATAGATTATCATTTCGGCGAGGTTCAGGGCATCAAAAAATTTTAACGACCTCTTACCTCTCTTACTTAAGTCTAAAGATCAAATACCACCTCAAGACAATTCTCAGATAGCCCATTTCTTTGAAATGCTCAACAATCAAAGAAACACTTCCTCGCAACAACCATCGTCAGAAGATGCTGCACTGCTCCAGCAAGGATTCCCAACAGGAAATGCAACAACAACAACTTATAACATTACAAACCCCCCAAATCTTAGTGTCACCCTACCATCCATTGCCACTACCCAAAATATGTCACCCTCCACCAGACAATCAAGTACATATCTCCAAACATCACCATATACAATGTCCATCCAAACCAACACTACAGACATCCACGTTCCACTTTCACTGAATACACCCATGCCATATTCTCAACACATTTCACCTGTCCAACAGTTAACACAACAACTTCCCACCGCACCGCCACAGCCAAATCAACAACAGCATTTGGTAAAGAAATGCAAAAAATAAAGAAGACGACAGTAGGTGGAAAGCTTTTGACTAAAAATCAGTTATAGAAAAGTTTGAAACCATTTTCAAAAGAAAATTTAGAAGGTGATAAGCCCAAACCTTCAATTCCACTAGCTCCTGGTGCTGTTTTGTCATCGAGAATTTCTAGAAAATTGGCAGAAGGTACAGAAAGTAAGATAAAAAAAAAAAGAGCATGAAAAGCGTAAATAAGAAAAAGAAGAACAAAGAAAAAAGAGAGATGAAAAAATGCTGCAAAAAAGTATAAATCTTTTCTAAAACAAGCTTCAAAACATTTGAGAGGAGAAGATAGAAGACATTTAAGAAATAAATTTAAATATAATATGCTTTTTTAAATATGTATGTTTCTAATTTTCTTATATTTTTTGGTTAATAGAATATATATGAGAGATAAAGTATGTAGACGAACATTTGACACATTTATTGAAGAGTGATTTCTTAAAGGATAAGTTATGGAATTACCTGGAGCGATACCTGATCAAATTACCGATATAAGGACTGCAAGGCAATTTGCGCCTGATGTTGATCAAAGATTTGAATATTAGAAAATCTAATTCAACAATATGGCACTTCAATTATTGTGCCAACAATTCCTGTACCTGGCCGAAGTCAAAATAATATTGACTTCTATGTGCGGGCTCAAGCTGGACTTTTTTATGATTTGTCAAGAAGTCGATTTCATATGGAAGTACAGCTGAGATATAATGGAGGGGATATTCCCGAAGCTAAAAAAGATTTGTTTGTACCTCATGACAATGTCGCGCAAAGTATGTTGAAAAATATAAATTACACTCAAGAAAACAGTCTGGTAGAAACGAAGAGGGGCTGTATCCATGGCATGCTTACAATTACAATTTGATTGCGAGAGGAAAAGATGCATTGGGACATGAACTGCAGTTTCGAGATGGTTTTTATTTCGATCCAAATATTGATCCACTTAACACTGCCACTGATGACATTCTTGACAAGTATCGTATTACAAGAAGTACTGGCGAAAATCCAAAAATCAAGAATAAGAATACTGGCACTGTTCTAAGAAATGCCTTATTTAGAGATAATCAAGTGAAGAAATTTTATTTCACTCCGACTTTGGCTACTTGGTGTAATGGTCAGTTTCGAGATGGAGGAAAGTCTTTTCACTTGCAATTGCAGAGAGTGGATAGTGCAATGTCGGTCATGTGTCCAGGTGCTGAAAAGGGTAAATGGTCTTATGATATAAAAAAGATTGA
Organism: Chrysaora chesapeakei; assembly: GCA_011763395.2. Taxonomy (NCBI): domain Eukaryota; kingdom Metazoa; phylum Cnidaria; class Scyphozoa; order Semaeostomeae; family Pelagiidae; genus Chrysaora; species Chrysaora chesapeakei. The sequence goes on from JAADKT020065782.1 coordinate 8,726, forward strand.
ACTTCAGCTGAAAACCTTGATTCCATCAACAGAGAAATTAAAGGAGTACATTAATCTCTATAATGTGAATGAAGCCATGCAAACATATCCGTTACAAAGATATAGAGTTATGAATTATTATCCGCAGAATGAAAAGCTGACCAATATCCATATACAAAATTTATATAATGGAAGTATACCCGATATGGTGATCGTAACTTTCAGAAGTCAAGCTTATACTTCTGGAAGCACTCAAGTGAATCCATTTAATTATAAACATATTCCAGGAAATAAATTCAGTTTGCGAGTTTTTAGCAATCGTGAATCTCAAGCTAGCGCTGCAGAATACGTTGATAGAGAATCAGCATTGAATGGAATCTATGATTTATTTCAAAGATCGAGCAACATGTTTGATGCCGATCAATATTTACAGAAAAATGGCTATGCATTATATCCATTCCAATTAACAACAACCAGATATCAAAAAGATGGAAGTAAAGTTGTTGATAGCCGTACTGGTCAAGTTCAGTTGAAATTAACTTTAAATACAGAATTTACTGAAAAATATATAATAACATGCACTGGCATATTCAGTAATCATATGGAGATTGTTGCTGGTGGTGGCACTGTGTTGGATTATATTCCATAATGCAAGGGTATGAAATACAAGAGATTTGTAAAGAAAGAGATGATGATATAAAAAGAAGATTTAAGAATGACTTGCCATACGATCAATATATTGTTTATAATGATCTATTAATTCACGTTTTTCAGCTCCAGTGAATTTATTCTCATTTACTGTCAAATCTTTATCCCATGGACGATGGAGATAAAGGCATTCATTCCAAAATGAACGAATATGTCCGATCGAGGGATGGGGATATTGACAAATATTTAATCGCCCATGTACAGCAATTCGATGTCTTTGAAAAATTAGCTGAATATTTAAGTGGTGCGTTACAAAAGTCGCATCTGTAGGGATGTTGATTATAATACAATATAATGGATGTGCGTTACATTACTTTGATTCACATAGGTATAAATTTTTGCTTCTTGAACTTCTCGCTCTTGGCTAATCTGACTTGAACGGACAACGAGGCGGAAGACTTGTAACCTTGAGTTACCGCGGGAAAAGCGGGACAACCCATCTTGTTATAGTCGCTAACTCGGGTTAAAACAAGTCTAACCCCCATTTAATTCCTATAACCCCAGGAAAAGCAGGAAAATTGGGCATTTTGTGCACTTCCCTTTTTGCCTCCACAATAGACCCCTTTCGGTCAGGTGATTGGCTATGGGAAACGCTGTTTCCGGCCACAGAACACATAGCGTTCCCGCCAATCACATCTCCATAGAATCTTTCTAGAACTAAGCCCTAAAAAGGGAAAACCATACCCCAGGGGAAGGAAGGAGGAGAAGGAAGCACGTAGGAAAAAGTGGACAAGAAGAGTAGGGGTGGTAAAGAAAGAATATAAAGCAGAACTGCCAGGCTCACGCAGTGATACCTGGAGAATACTGTACCTCTTATGCCCCAAGGCACTGAAACGGTCATGCGGTGACAAATTACCAAGCAGGACTGTAAGGCTCACGCGGTGATACCTGAAGAACAATTGTACCAATTATGCCCCAAGGCACTGAACGGTCACGCGGTGACCAAATTACCAAGGACTGTCAGGCTCACGCGGTGATAC
>JAADKT020065892.1:0-10390 GCA_011763395.2 Chrysaora chesapeakei
CAAAAAATGTACAGTTTTCGACGAAAATAATAATAAAATTGTAAAAACATGGTAAGAAGTAACTATTTTTTTCATTTTTTAATTCAAGTTTCCTAAACAAAGAGGGATTTGAGGCGGAATCAAAGTACATAATATTTTTCCAAATTATTGCTGGTGGCGACTCAGGGCGAAGGGGCTCTAGTAAGATTTTTGGCAAATTACAATATTATGATGAACAGCGGAAATATTTTCAGGCATACTTAAAAGCTTTTTTTCGTCTGACACTCCTCAGAGTGTGAACGTCAGAAACAGACCAAAACAATAGACTAAGGCAGAATAAAAAAGCTTTTGAAGTATGCCCAAAATTTAAAATGTTTCCGCTTTTCTTCGCAATTTTGAAGTTTTGTACACGCAAAGACTATTCGCAAATTTCAATAGATTTTTTTGTTCTTTTGTTTCTAAAACAATAAAAAACAATGAAAAATTTAAGAAACTTTTGAGGATGTTTAACTGTATTGAACTTAAGACCATTTATAAGCCCCTGGGAAGTGAGGGCCTAGGGGCTCCCTCAGAGCCCCCCCCCCCTGAGAATCCTTTTGTCGGAAAGGTCTATTGTTCAGTCAATCCTGATTAGAGATTTTTTATTAGGGGTATGTTTATACTAACTTTAAATCTTCTATTTTTACTGTCAACAGACAAACATTCCAATCTTCAAATTAAAAGAATCAAGTGTGAGAAGAAGATATAGTGACTTTGAATGGCTGAGGCAAGAGCTTGAAAGAGAAAGTAAAGTAAGGTTCATTTCATTATTAAAGACAGGCTTGTGTCCACATTGAAGGTGCTGTGGCGTAGTGGTGTAATTCTACCTGACTTGTGGTGCCAGAAGCTCAGTGTGGTCAGGGTTCGAGCGCAGCCACGGTAGCGTCACAGCCAGGGTCAAGGTCTCGATTAGTTAACCTACTACTAAGATCCTAGTGACTGGCCCTTAATTAAACACCATTTCACCTTCACCATTAAGCCCTGACCAAACAATGCAACGTTTTGTGCAATATTTGTTTCATTAATCCGCAAGAATCTGTAAAGGTAGATTTACCCAGCAGCCAAACGCTGCAACATTTCAAATGCAACGTTAGTCTGTTTTATCAAAAAAGAACTGGAAGCAAACCAATGATGCTATTTAATAATAATAAAAGGCATTTATATTGTGCCATTTATCCACACGGCTCAAAGGCACATATTTCTATGGTAACCTTGCATTTGCCGCTATAGTTACATGGTATATGCATGCATGTAAGAACAAATGTTGCAAGACCCAGCCAAACAATGTGACATCATGTTGCACAGTACAACATTTTTGACCATTTTTAAACTTCATGCAACATCATTCAACAAATGTTGTACACTGCAACATGGGTGGCCAAACAATGCAACATTGAGTCAACAACAAATGTTGCATCCAGATGTTGCATCGTTTGGCCGGTGCTTTACACACAGTCAGTGCTAGTTACCAACTTCCAATTGCCAATTTTCTTGGCACTAATTTTGGCAACTGATGGGTCGACATAAGCGCTGTGGCAACTAGTTGGCAGCTGGTTCTTTTTTGAAAGCAAATAGTTGGTTCATCAATCTTCCTGATTCAGCAAACTTTGACAAAAGCTGTAATTTGGCAGTGGATTGCTGATGACTCATTATTCATGTGAAAATAGACATAATTGTGTCTTTTCTGTTTAGATAGTGGTTCCAGTTCTTCCTGGAAAAGCATTAAAAAGACTGCTACCATTCCGAGGAGATGATGGTAAGATTATAAATCATAATTGTAATGCTCTTACAATGTTTCAGCAAGGGCAGGGGCCTTTGGTTTTGAACTGAAGCTGACCATTTGGCAAGAACACTGTTTTAATTGAATTTTGTTTCTTCAAATTTGGTGAATGCCATAACAAAAACTGCTCCTTTTTCATAATTACAAAAATCATTCTTTTCATTCAAGGAATATTTGAAGATGATTTCATTGAAGAACGCCGTCAGGGCTTGGAAGCTTTCATAAACAAGTAAGAAGTCTATCTACATAAAAGTTGAAATAACCATTCGACTGCCTGTTTGCATGTAGCTTCTTGTGGCAAAGTCCCCGTTTACACTATGCCGGTATGAAATGAATACGCCGTTTTTTGTCTGAAATAAATTGTTTTATATCACTGAGAAAAAGAGTAATTTTTTTCTCTCATTCGTTCAGAAAAGCGGCATCAAACTATACCGTAGTCAACAAGACTTATTACCTTCCTCCCACTCTTTAAGAAACAGCTTCCAACAACTACAACAAAATACAGCTGTTTCCTCAGAGCAATTGGAGTGAGGTTGGGGTAGTGTGGAGGAGCGTAGACTACGACGAATGTAATAAGTCTAGTATTCAACCGTTTACACTATGCCGTTTTCAGGTGATGCCGGTTAGCGTATCGTATTCATTGCAATCCGTTTTCATCTCAAAACTGTGCCGGCATAGTATAGACGCAAGGCCAAAACGGTATTGTTTCTCACCGTATTCGTTCTGTATCAACATTGTGTAAACAGGGTCTAAAGCAATGCAAGTACAAATGCAAGAATTCAATGATGCAATGGCCGAAACCGAGACTAACACCAAAGTGAGGTCGCTCTAACTTGGTAGTCGTAGCGGGGTGTCGGGGTGGTGGAGGAGCATAAACTAACAACTCAGGTAATAAGCGATAGTTTTAGTCATTCTGGCCTATTATCTTTTTCTCGTCTTTAAAGCGATAATTTTTCGTTTTTCGTCAACAGAGTCGCCGGTCACCCACTCGCTCAGAACGAACGCTCGCTGCACATGTTCCTGCAAGAGCCGATCATTGATAAGAATTACGTTCCTGGTAAAGTCAAGCATAATTAAACAATTTTTTTGTAAAATTCATCAAACGTCATATATAGCTATCACTTCAAGGTGGGACACGTTTATTTCTGCCAAGGATCATGCATTGATTATTGGAATTAAGAATATTTTGATTAATGTAATTTACAGCCTTAAAACTTGTTTGGCTTAATTTTGAATCACTGGATGTTAGTATGGGGTATCTAAAATAGGGTAATAGTAGTCAAAAAATAAAAAATAACCCTTGCATGTTGATGTAATATTGAAACCCCCGCCCCCGCCCCCGCCCACTGGGCCCGTTTTTGAATCGTTATATCCCCTTATCCTGCTTTCACACTGGAAGGTAAACCGGTTTCGATAAATAAACCGGTTTAACAAATGTTACGCCCTGATTGGTCAATTCAACAAATCGAATCGATCTGATTGGTGGAAATTTAATTCATGTTTAAAAAAACCTGGTTTTAAAGTGTCAATTTGAAAGCAGTATAAGACTCGATACGCGAGCCGTAGTTATCGATATTGAGTTGAACTGCTGGACGCTCAAACTACCGAAGCAACAACAATTCAGCCCCATTCAATTCAATGAGATCGAAAGTTAAGGACTGGTGTAGGAAGTATGTTTCGCTAACAATATTTCTAACTTGGCCAAACTTTCAAAAAACATTGCTTGATAAACAAACTCAAAATGTTTGACGAACAATGTTTGATCGTTTGCCCAGAGCCTCTCGTTGCAGTAAAATAGATCTTGTCTCGTCTCTCGCATGTGAAAGTAGTCGTTTTCGTCAGCTTGATTGAATGTTAATGAATTGTTTATGCTGAATCTTATAACAAAGCTTGTTAGTTTTCACATACTAGCTAATTTGGCTTTTTTGTAGTGAATATTCATTTATGATAAATATTTGTTCGAAGATATCAATCAATTGTTTCTAAATCTCTCCGCTTTTGGGCCATTTCGTTCTCAAAATAGCCGCAGCAAGTCACATATTGTCCAAAAGCGACAAAGCCCTAAATAGCGCATCAGTTAGTATGCATTTTGTTGCGTTTACCCTACGTAAGCTGCAGGTCCACATGAGCTGTAAGCTAACATAAACCCATCACCTGCGTAAACAAATAAAGATTGCTTGCTTGCTTGATGTAAAGCGTGCAGCCTTGAAACTTTCCCCCATATACACAAACTAAGGAAACTTTTCAATTCATGAGTCATACATATTTGTTGTTCGATCGTGCAGACTTGCAGATTTTCTTTCGCTTTATACGAATACGATAGATACATAACTGATCCTTCAATAGATTTGAAGGGTTATAATTCACCAGAAAAACCACGCAAACAAGTAACACATTGATACATTTAATTTCCAGAGAGAGCGCTTAGCTTATCCCACGCGAACGCCAGCTTTGAGGCGGCTATTTTTGGTGAGCTGTGTTTTGGAGTTTTTAGCATGGAGAACATCCAAAATCTACTGTATCAGAAATTGGATCCAGAAGAATATTTCTGGCTTTAAAATTGCTGCTATCTTTTCAAAATTTTAGAAATTTATGTATTGAAAAGTCATTGCTTTAATACTGTAGGGTTGCAGAAATCTCTATGGGTGCAGCAGTGACCGGACGTTGGAATTCTGCGTGGGAGTCTCGCCTATTCTTGTTCTTTGATATTTTGTAAACCTCGCGGCCTCTGCGTGGGCGCTAATCTGTTCAAAAACGCGGCATTCAAACAACAACAACATTGATTACTCAGAACAACTTTGTATCATCTGCTGACGGAAGCACAGAGGAAAGCAACACCCCGGCATTTTAGTTTCTCGTAATGGCAAGCTGGTTTATCAACGAAGGACCAAAGTATCTTTTTATGGTAAGAACTGAAGGATTAGATATGTAATATGCTTTTCAGTAAAGGGAAGGAAGGATGGTTACGTTTGTATAAACGTTTATATAAACGAGATGTCGAGGTGGGAACCTAAAATCGATTCCAATAGATCGCTGAAACAAAGTGCTGAATATGTACACACCATTGTGAGGAACTGAATAGATTTGGATGCCTATAGTTTTCAGAAATCTTAGCAATTTATTTGACAATAAAAAGGTAGAACGGGCGGGTGAGATCAGGGGTAATTCAGTCAGTTGAGATCTTGCAGGGTACAGCACCCTTGCTCGAAAATCTTATTATTTTTGATGGAAATCCCTTGGAAATCCTTTTGTTTTTATAGAAATCCTGTATGCCTTTTGAAATATCACTCTGTGTTTAAGACAAGAGACTAAGGGTCTGTTTACATCGAGGCAGCCCAGCCCGGTTAGGCAAGCTGGCTCGGCCAAGCCAGATCTGACAGAACAATGAATTGAAATGGCATATGAGATTTCCATGAAAGCAAAATGATTTTTAAGAGATTTCTGTGAAAAGAATAGAAATTCCAGCACAGGGTGAGCAAGATTCCAATGAGTGAATTGCCCCACAAAATTTTACTTTCCACCCTTGTTTTCCTTGTTGTGATGTGAGAGCTGCCCTTGGAGATTTTGAAAATAGAAAAGAGATTTACTTGCTTTCTGTTAACAATCGTGGCTTGTTGATTGACATGGTTACTAATTACATGCGGAGAGATGTTTTCATTTCTTCTATGTGTAGTACAACTAAGTGGGTTGTTTTAACAGTTCAAACTTTGCGAAAGTTTTCTCTGAATTGCACAGTGGGTGAACGTGAAAACAATTTCTCTTTACTGTAGATTAGTTTTCTTTTGTAATTAACTAAAACCTTTTGAAATCTCCTGTTTCCTTTCTTTTGCTTTAAAAATGTAAAAAAAGATAGTATCACATTGTTTTAAAACCATTTCCTGTGATTTTGCTTGCATAAAAATGTCAGAAATTTGTCCCTTTGAAGAGCATAGTTAAATATTGATATAGGAAATTGAAAGGGCTCTTCATACCCTGAATCCTTGATTAATGGTTTTCACAATCTAATTTAATATAGATCACACCAGGAGGTGCTTTATCATAAAAAAGGATGTTTAACCCTTGATATCTTACAGAATTCATGAAGCTCATTCACTGCTTTGTAAAGGTGTAATTGCCTGCCCCCTTTGATTCTGACATTTCTTGACAGTTCTGACAGAGATAACCCATAAGTGTTGTACACTGCACATAGAATTGTTTGAAGGTGCTGTGTCATCAAGGTCCAAACTTAGGGGCAATTCACTCACATATACCTATGTACAAAAACCCTTTTTTCACTGGAATTCCTTAGAAATCCTTTTGTTTTAGTTAAAATCCTGTACGCCTTTTTGAAGAGTGAAATGCCTCTTGGTCAAATTCAGTGTCAGGAGCTCAGTGTGCTTGGGGTGTGAGCCCAGCCACCATTGCGTCACTACCTGTGTTTAGGTCTTGGTAGTTCATTTTCTTCTGAGATCCTAACAACTGGCACTGAAAACACTGTTTCACCTTCACCTTGCAGCTTTTAATAGTTTTTTTTTCTCTTTTCTAGCTTATATGGCTTGGTATCAATATTTTCCTATTTGTAATCACATACTTGAAGTATGCCCAAGATAAAGAATATGTCTATTTATCACAAATTCTCAAGGTAATTTATTCCCATTTCTGCATTTTCAATGCCTTTTTGTATCATTGAGTTTATACATTTTATAACAACACTACAATGTTATCTAGCATTAGTTGTTGCTGAATTGCAGAAACTCTCAAGAACTCCAAAGAATACCTAGACGACCACTAAAAGACCCTCAATATAGATGAAGGTCCCTGTGTCATGTGCCTTTGTTCAAATGCAAGGGGTAATTTACTCATCGGAATCTGGTGCACCCTTGAGACCCCATTAGGATATTTAGAATATTGGATGTTTCCAGAAAATGTCAAAGGAATAAGGGATAATTCTCTGCAAAATAAAGGGTATGTGGGATGTTTTTGTGAAGCTCTGGGATAAAAGGGAGAAAGCATAAAGATGAAAAGGGATATATTTAGAGAAATGGTAGGGAAAATGGGATGTTCTGACCCCCTATGGGGCCTTGGCCTTGCTGGGGATTTGCTTCGATGAGAATCTCGTACGCTATTTCGAGGAGTAAAAACCTCATCATTTAGATCTGGAGAAAGGTTCTATTAGTTATGCGTATAAACGTTGTATCATGTACGAAGTCTTACCAAGTAATTACCAATAGATTCCGGCAGATTGAGCGTACAATAACTGATTATTCTTGCTTAGTCTGCGGTGAAACGGCAAACGAAGGATTAGGTAGGATTAGCAACGTTAAAGCGGTCACCAATCACTTTGTTTATCCGCTTGGTCGGAAACTATTTTTTGTTCGGCGCTAGTGAAAGATTTCAATTCGCAATCTGGTAAACTGCAGTTGTGGGTGCTAAGATCTGAGGTAATGAGACAGCTTTGTGACTGTTTCGTTTTGAAGTATAATTAGTAAGACTTGAATTGCATTGGGTTGTATGACCCACGCATTGTTTGTTACGTAAGCTTTCCGTCCCGTAGTCCTGTCATCTTTATAGGTTGTTTTTGGGACAGTGCAAGGTAGACTTATTACCTAAGTCCTTTGAGCGATCTCGGTTTGATGTCAGTATCGATCTGATTGGCGATAACTGAGACCAGGTAGTAAGTCTATGTGCAAGGTTGTTGATAGCAAGCTCGGGTCCTCATTGGTGACGGTGAAGGTAAATGGTGTATTTAGCGACAGTCTCTAGGATCTAAGTACTAGGTTAACTAATCGAGACCTCGACCCTGGCTTTGATGCTACCGTAGCTGGGGCTTGAACCCCGACCTCGCTGCGCTTCTAACACCACGAGCCTGCTTGCTTAGACCACGATGCCACATCAAGGATTCTGGCTTCGTCCATCGTTCACTCTACAAGCAAAGGAACCTATTAGAGATAATGTTTGTGATCGATACGACTAGGGCTGGCCTTGAACCTGTGACAGAACATTTCTCGAACCTGTGACCTCTGTCTTTGTGTGCAAACGCTCTACAAACTAAACTTCCGGCCACAGGCTATTCCCGAGTTCCCCCAAGTCCTTAGTCGTACCAGTTACTCATAAGATATCTTTGTTTCCTACTTTTTCAGCAAGGACTTCCAATGGCAAGGGGTGCTGCTATGGTCCTCAATTTCAACTGTATGCTCATACTGTTTCCTGTTTGCCGAAATCTTATAAGTCTCATACGAGGCACTTGCAGGGTAAGCGTCTTTTATATAACTCCTTTTGTAACATGCTTCTTTATTAGGCGATGAAGTGTCTCTTTGTTTTGCAAAGAATCTAATGCCAGGGTTTTGTCGACCTACCATTCGATATAACTAACGCAAACAAGTTGTTACTGCTAACTCATGTCGATATGTCAACAGTTAGTCAGAACTTATAGGATACCTTTGATCGCGGTCGCAATACCACTTATATCAGGGAGTAGAATCGCAGAAGTAGAACATGCCTAACTTTCAGGAACTGTGCACCAACAAGTTGCCGTCAAAGAGGAACTAGTTGCAAACTATTTACCAGAGCGCTTATTTCGACAGGTTAAATCTATTTCGGATGGAGAGATTTCTTCAAATTGCGATTTTGTCTTATTCATAACTATCTGCATTTTCCTTTCAGTGTCTTCCGCAGAATATTCTAAGACTTTTGGATAAAAATATCACATTTCACAAAGTGTGTGCTTACATGATATGCCTGGCAACTGGTGAGTCAATGTGAAAACGTGTTTCTTCATTTGCTCTTCCGTTAGCAAGGATGGCACTTTCTTTCAAGCGCTCCCTCGATTTAAGTAAATAGTCTACCCCATTATGTATTTGAAATGGACTTGAAATGGACTGCAAAAGACAATATTCATGCTTCAATAATTAAAAAAATTAACTACTTTTTTCAGCTCTACACGTTGGTGCACATCTCTTTAATGTGGAGAACTTCGTGACAACATGGCAGAATACAGCGGCGGATATAAGCAGATTGAATAACATTGGAGGTGATAATTATGTCAATCCTGTAAGATCTGCGGATTCGGTAAGTCGATTCTTTTTTATCTCTTTAATTTCGTCATCATGATCATGATCATCATCATCTCCTAATCATAATTTTTTCGTCGTCCTCATCGAAATCATCACCATCATTATCATTTCATCATCATCATCATCATCATCATCATCATCATCATCATCATCATCATAATCATCATCGTCATATCATCGTCATCGTGGCCATGATCATCTTCATCATCATTCTCATCATCTTCATTGTCATCAACTCATCATCATCATCATCATCATCATCATCATCATCATCATTATCACCATCAATTACAATCAACGTCATCATCACAATCATTATGATAATAATTATCATCATCATCAACCTCATAATCATCATCATCTTCGTCGTTGTCGTTATGATCAGCGTTATTAAGATTTTCATTTTGAAAGTAATGATTGATAAATTTTGTTTCGCTTTTATAGGATCCAGTAACCGAAGCTATAAGAACTGGTAAATATTCAGTAAATTTTTAAGTTCGATTTCTTGATTGTCAATTCATCGGGTATCCAAGTATTTTTTCAGAGATCTTCTATTCTGACTACTGCAGACTACTTCTATTCTGTCTTGTTGTTTCAGTTGCTGGTGTATCTGGACTGGTCATAACTTTGTGTCTAATCATTATGGTAGGAACAGCTTTATGGCTTTTTATTATTGAAAACGTATTATCGTTCTCTGACTGACATTCAATTCGGAGAGAATAGCATAGTATTTGTCGTATTTGAAGTGTGTGTTTCCTGACCCGGAAAGGAGCTATGTTGGAATGTGCCACCATGGAAGTGAAGATAAAGTGAGATGGGTGTATTTAGCAGTCCCTAGGATCTCAGAAGTAGACAAACTAACAGGACCTCGACTCTGCCTGTGACGCTGCCATGGCTAAGGCTCCCCACCCTTAAGCTCTTGACATAACGAGCTAGCTGTATAAGACCATAACTGTATTAGACGTCAGATTTATGGTAAGAAAGTTAAAACAGAAGTCTTGATTATCTGTTATTGTATTTCAGGTGTCGTCATCCACAGAATTAATACGGTAATCATTCATGTACTTTTTTCTTCTAGACCTTCGAACCTCAAAAAGCTTCTAACAATGATGTTTTATCTTGCTTCTAGTATTGAGAACTGTAGAAAGTTCCAAAGGTTTAAGAATATCAGTTATCTAATGCTGTGAATTTCTTTTTAGGAGAAGTTACTTCGAAGTTTTCTGGTTCACACACCATTTGTTTGTGGTGTTTTTCATTGGCCTAATTGTTCATGGGATGCAGTAAGTTCCTTTTGTCGACCTTTTGACCTTTGACCGTTTGACCTTTTCGCCTTTCAAAACTTCTTTGACCTTTTGACCTTTTAACCGTTTGGCCTTTTGACCTCATAATTTTTTTCGACCTTTGACATTGTGACCGTTTGACCTTTTAACCTTATAAAGCTTGTTTTACCTCGTTAAATTTTCTGTTGTTTAGTGATGTTAATGAAAAACTCCAAAAACATTTTCTTCTTTACATTTTTAACAACTAAATTATCTTTTTT
>JAADKT020066003.1:0-10389 GCA_011763395.2 Chrysaora chesapeakei
CAGACCAGGGGTAAAGTGTAAAGTCGACTGATTAGCCCTAGGCTAGTAGTAGACTCAAAAACGGCAACTTTAACTTTTAACTTTAGGGGTAACTGAACAAATTTTGATACACATCGCTCCCGAAAACAAAACGGTAGGTTGATCGAGCAAGGACCAACTAAACCTTGCATTTTAAAACTTTGCTATTGTTTAGAGTGAGATTGCTCGGAATGTTTGCCAAACCTTCCAGCTTCGAGGGCAGAAGATTTTGCAGAGCTGCTTAACTGCTTGTCTTGATTGTAGAATGTATAAGAAGAATGCATGAAAAAAGGCGATTACAAAAACACAAGATTACCAAATAGTATGCTCTGAACTAGTGAACTCGAGTGAACTAAACCACATAAAATTCAGAAGTCCCAAATAACTAACACATAAAAGAAAATCGTCAAACTCAGACTACAACGAGAAGAGGTGAAGATTTAGCACGTTAAAAAAAAACAGAGTTAAGAGGAATGAAGAGTTATCTGTGTCAAGCAGGCAGAATACATATATAACATAAATGATGAATCTGACAAAATGATGAATGTCAATAACCTGTAACGCTGTTGATAAACCATCCCCAAGAAGACTAGACGTTTGAGAGTCTTGTGATCTGAATCTACAAGAATGAAAAACGATTTGGGGTAAGTGTAAGAAGACTAACAGGAATGAAAGGTTGTGTAATGGAAGATGATAATAACAACGTTACGATACGCAGAAAATGGGCAAGGAAGATGGTAATTATGATTATGTTTTGACAAAACAGCGATTAACAATAATAATGATGGTTATGTTGATGATGATGATGATGGAGCTGATGATGCTTTTGAAGACGATGATTAAGAGGTTGAAGATAATGATGATGATGATGATGAAGACGATGATGCTTTTGAAGATGATGATTGCGGGGGCTGATGAGAAATGACGATGATTTATGATGATGATCATAAAGATGATGTTGATGATGATGATGATGATGATGATAATGATGATGATGATGACAAGGATGTTCGTTGATGATATTAATAATGATGATGATGATGATGATGAAGACGATGATGCTTTTGAAGATGATAATTGCGGGGCTGATGAAAAATGAAGAAGATTGATGATGATGATGATAAAGATGATGTTGATGATGATGATGATGATAATGATAAAGATGATGATGATGATAATGATGATAATGATAAAGATGACGTTGATGATGATGATAATGATGATGATGATGACAAGGATGTTCATTGATGATATTAATAATGATGCTAATGATGATCATGATCATGATGGTAATGATAGTGAAAATTCTGATTGTAGTGATGATGGTGATGATATTGATGATGGCAATTATGATGATAATTATGATTACCAAAAATTCTCCAGTGTTAAAGGGACTTACTTTATGTCTTGCATGATTTTCAGAAATTGGAATGCATCACGAGTTGGCTCATGAAACTTCACTTGGTTTTGTTGTGTTCCATATTGATTATTATATTCAATCAATGTAAACAAAGTAGGCAGGTTCTACAAGAAAACACATGAAAATGAAAAACTCTGAACACATAAGGGCGTTGCAAGCATTGGAATAGCACCAGATTACAGAGTTTGTCACTTGCTCACATGAGATTCTCAATAGAACAACAGGCTAACAATAGGATAGAACAAAAAAGGGGCTCTTGCACACCCGAGACCTTGTTGAAAACTTCCATACTCTGCAAACTGGGAGTAGCAGGGGCAGAATTTGTCAAAATTACCAAATTACTTGACTTTTCTAATGTGCCCCAGCCCCACTGCATTGTTTTTACTGCTCCTGTGTGTACATGTCTATAAACTGTATCTGGATAGCAACTGAAATAAATATATACTTACAGCAGCACCAAACCAATTTATTTCAGAGTTCAGGATTGGACCATCATTGAAATGTCTATAAGAAAAAAAGGGCAATAGGATTGAAGGTGAGGTGAAAATGTATGTTAAGGGCCAGTTGCTAGGATCTTACTTAGAAGTTTATGCAGGGCTGTGGAGAGGAAGAGCAGGCCATAGGGTAATGTTATCGTACCGGACCTTTTGGAGGCTTTAGGGGGACGTATTAGAGAGGATTCAGTTTTTGCGGGCCCCTTATCAACCTGGGCCATGGAACCCCAACCCTGCTAGACCCCCCTCTTGACAGTACTAAGTATATGAACTAACAAGACCTTGACCCTGGTGGCATCTGGTTGTGTTGCCACTATGGCTTGGACTCTAACCCTGGCCTTGCTAAGCTATTGACATCACGAGCAAGAAAGACTCAAACACAATGCCACAGCACCTACAGGGAGATAAGCTTTGAAGCACGACAGCTAGTGCTGCAAAACATCTGACTCTGTGTCTACAGCTTTACAGATGACCAAAAATTTTTTTGGCTACACGATGACTGTAGTTAAATCCGGTTATAATGTACTCTCGGATATAGTGTACCATTAGATATGTCCCTGCAGCAAAAGAACAATAGAAAACACTCTGTTTATAACGTACTTTGCTTATAATGTACCAAATACTATGGTCCCTTCAAGTATGTTATAACCGGTTATACTGTATTGTATTGGCAAATAAAGAGGAACTCACTCTACTAATGGTCTGATGTATGCATCTTTCATTTCTTGAAAAAATGGTTTAAAATTTGTTGTAACTTCAATGACAAAAACTACATCAGTAGGCTCCATAACATTGGCGGAAATTTCTGCAGGCATGTCTTTTTTTGAGACTTTTTATTTCTGCAAAAGATAGGAAATCATTATACCTCACTATCAACTTTATTGTTCTTCTTGTACTTGTGCTCTGTCATTGGTGGTGTTTGCTGGAATTAAGGTTATGTATCTTGAAAACCCTTAGGGGTTCTTAGGAGGGGTACTTAATATATTTTGGGTACTGAGGTTGTGCCAGCCAAAAGGGTATCGTTTTTCTAAGTATAAACATGGGTCTTAATTTTCTGAAAATCCCTATCTACAAATAAGGGTATTGGCTATTGGGTATTGCGTTTCGGTACATTTTAGAATATACACGTTTTTTTATAAGAAACCACTTCTTATATAAGAAACCCACTAGTAAGATTTCTGGCAAATTACAATATATTCTTTTGTTCTTTTGTTTCTTAAAACAATAGAAAACAATAGAAAATTTAAGAAAACTTTAGTGAGGCTTTGGCTAGTAGGTTTCTTATATAAAAAAACATAGTATTCTGAGTTAATATTTTGGTGGTATACATTTTCAGGATTTTTGTATAAATATGGGTAGGCATTTTGTTTATTGGGCGGCACGTCCCTGTCCCAAACTAATGCCCCCCCCTGTATAACCACCTGACCTGACCTAACCCCAGGCCAAAATCTTCTTTACTTTGCTCGTACACCTTCTCTTACCCTCTTACTCCTGTTATTATGATCTTTCACACTTCAAAATCACGACACTGCTTTATTCTAGATGTAAAGAAGAGCCAAATCATGCTGGGTCTATATCATGATAGACGCCAAAAGAGTTTTTTCAACAAGATGACAGACAAGATGAGACAAGACAAAATGAAATGAACATCTTTGATTATCAAAGCAAAAAATAACAACAACAACAACAAAAAAAATAATTACTTCATGTGACGATAAATCGTGATACATGAAGTATCTTTCTATGTTTCTGTTTTGGGCGCCAAAATTTGTTATTTGCAATGGCGGCTTCCCAAGACTTGTCTGATCTCATTCCCTTGCTTGATTTTGAATCAATTGCGACTGCAGTATCTGAAATATCCGATGGAAATGTAACTATAACTGCTGAAGAACTCAAGAAGCTGAAGGTATCATGCGAAACAGCCATCAAAACGTTTAAAATTAGAATTAAGAAAATTAAATTGGCCTAGACTATCTAAATCAAAATGAAAAGACCTGTTCTAGTAAGGATCAACCTGGGACCCTGGATCTTCCTCCGATTTATTTGCCCAGCAGACTTTCTAAGACATAATCCATTGTAGTACTTGCAAATCGTAGATGATAAGAAGTTTACAAATTTGGTGACTTTTTGATGAGCATGAGGTAAGGGGGCAGCTACCCCTGCTGCTCCCCCCAGGCTCTTCTCCACGCAATTTGGAGGAAAACAATAGGCTCTATTGTTCTTCTATTGTTTTCATCTGCAAAATTATCCTTGCAATCCACAGAAAATCCTGTCTTGGATCCTGTCCGCATATCAAAGAGTTTTCATATGTCATGTCTATTATATTATGCTTATTATTCTCTGAGATATTACATTTGGTTATTTTAGCCACAGAAGACAATAACGATATACAAATCACTTTTGTTTACATGCTGTGAGTCTGCTTCTGAACAGCTAAATCAGGTAGGGTATATTTTGAAATTTGATTTCCCCTAGGCTTTCTATAAATGACTCTGACTTAGAGTGTATTCTTCTAAGCCTCCAAATTTCAAAAAACAGGGGCTTATTCCCAAAATTGAGTCCATGATTTTCAAAAAATAGGAGTTCTGGAAATCTGCGGACAAGGGTATTCTACCGTGTGCTCTGTGAACCTAAAGAGTACAGAGCTACTAAAAATATTACATGTTGTATATCTGAAAGTGCTGACAGTTTATCAAAATATCTGAAAATTAAAGTGCTGATGGGGGGAGGGGCTAGCTGAAATTGTAAGGGGGTTCTTGCCCCCCCCCCTGTGCCCCCCTGATAGCACCATCCTTGTCCCAACACCGATTGGCCATTCATGAAATGTCTCCTGGCAACTGATAAAGCTGCAGTTAAGTCCAGGATCCATAGAACTTCAAAAAGCTGAGAATCTCTTGAAAGTCAAAAAATCCCTCTGATTTTCATCGTAGCATGTTTTAGAGAGCTCAAAAACCTGCCAATTTCAGAAGAATGGCTCAAAAAACACCCTTTCCAAGAAAGGAAAAAAGATGGTTTGGAAGAACTCACACTTAAGAATGGAATTTTTAACTGTTGCTTTTCTAAATCTGGCATTTGCTTGAGGCTTAAATATGGTGTTAAAATTGAGGTTTAAATATGGGTTCATTAAACTGTGGCAATTTCATCCAATGTGCAATTTTCTATTGAATGCTGGAGCACTATCGCTAAAGTCATTTATCTTTTTTGCAGGTGCAGTTACAGGATATGGATCGGTTTAGATACCCCAGAATATACGAGGAAGCAGTTGGGCTCTGCACTCTTGCTGTTGCAATGTAAGTGGTCAATGGATACTGTCATAACGACTTAAGGTCAAATGAAGCAATCTCCTTTGTGGTGGTGAAGGTGGAATGGTGTATTTGGCAGCAGTCACTAGGATCTCAGTAGTCACCCGATGCCCGGGTAATGTCTATGCAATATAGTGTAGGGTGTGCAGTACAGTGCAGGATATTCAGTACAGTAGAGGGATACCGTTAATATGGGGGAGGGATATCATCTGTACAGTGGAGAATGTTCAGTACCGTGGAAGGATATCATCAGTACAGTGGAGGGATGTCATCAGTGCAGTGGAGGATGTTCAGTACAGTGGAGGGATACCATCAATAGAGTGGAGTGATATCATCAGTACTGTGGCTCAAACCCTGTCCTGGCTGAGCTTCTGACACCACAAGCCAGCTGGATTAGGCCACAATAATGGCACAGCACCTCAGTGCTAAAGCACCTTGTTGTAAGTCTTTTGTTGATATTTGGAAATGGGGTATCAGAAATAATTTTTCTTGTTCTCCTTTAGCAATAAAGTTTTGTTATCATGTGGTATAAACAACTTCACCATGAAAGATCTTCTAGCCCCAAGTGAGTTTGAATAATTGATTTAGGTCTTTCATTCTTGGCAGCATAAATTTGCATATAATCATCATGAGTTATTGTGTTGTTAGAATAATCTTTCTTTCCTTCAATATTGCAGTCTTGGTCAGTAATGATCATCATGATGCTTTCTATCAGCATTTTCATTATCATCATCAATATCATCATCACCATTGTGCTGTCATTATCATCTTTCATCATCATTGTCAGCATCATCATCTAAATCATCATGTTCATCATCATTATCATTGTCATTATCATTAAAATAATAATAATCATTGTTATCATCTTAATCATCATCATCATTACAGTACATCCTTGATTATCCGAACCTCGATTATCCGAACCAAAATTTTTCGAAACGCAGAAATTCCCACCCTTTCTGTTTTATCCAAATTAATTTCAGATTAACCGTTATGTTAGTCCCACTACTTTCAATCTTTATCCAAGATAATTACTGTGTTATTTTAACCGTTATTTAAATCATTTTATCTATCGTTTTCAACAGATTTTAACTTTTTCAGAAACAATAACATTTTTCGGTTGTAATTGTTTCAATATCCAGTCGTTGTGCAGAGGAACAGGAAGAAGTACACACCGGCTTCAACTCTCAACTCACAAAATCTGATAAACTCAACCACAACAACATACAAATACTTCATGTATTATTGTAACAGTAATGTATAGCTACTTCGCGTGGGAATCCATTTGAGCAATCCTTAAGTTCCTGCAGACGGTAACAATAAACTTGAAAGGAAGGTTAGCAAGTGAAATTGTCGTCCTCGATTATCCGAATTTTTGGCTTATCCGAACGAGCCTCCGTAAAATTGAGTTCAGCCTGTTTGGATATTTGGAGCATCATCATTATCATCATCTTTATCATTGTCATTGCCACCATAATAATCATCATCTTCGTCATCATCATCATAATCACCATGATTAAAAGTCATCATTTGAAGTTGGTTGTTGTGATAGATCGTTTTTATGTGTACAACTACTTTTAATAAAAAAGTGTCAAGCTTAAAATGTTCTTTATTTCTAGAGCCAAAACGTACCCACAAGCTGCTGAGGTAAACACATTAATTTAATGATTTATTTATCGGTTGTTTGAATGAAACTAAATTTGTTGTTAGCCCAGAAAACAAATCTTTGCTAGAATTTTTCTATTTTTTGCTCTAGTCCTAAAGTATGGTCTTTCCATTTTCATCATTCTCATTTGTTGCTTTCAGTGCCTTGGTAAATCGCATCCAATTCAGTTATACCAAAAGTGATCTAGTGGAAAACGCTTTTGAACAGTCGGTAGGTTTTCATGTTTGTTTGTCACTGCCTGGTCACTGCCATTTTCTTGCGTGATAATCAGGAAACCTTTATCTGGCCAAATGGTCCAGCATTTATAAACATTAGAAATTTTTAAATCAAGCATTGAAGGTGTTGTGGCCTTGTGGTATAGTCTAGCTGGCTTGAGGTATCAGAATCTCAGCGAGGTCGGCTTATTAGCTTTCACGGCCCCAAGTCAACGTCACAGCCAGGATCGGGGTCTCAATTATTAACCTACTACTGAGATCCTAGCGACTGGCGCTAAATACACCATTTCACTTTCACCTTCAATGATTGAACGTTTGGTCATGTCACAAAACATTTCGTGACAAACACAATTTGTGGACCAAAGTTTAACAAACTTTTTTGATCGACGCAAGCAAAAGATGCTTGACCAGCAATGTTTTGCGACGTGGCCAAACAGCACATAACGGTAAAGCATTTTGCTTGAAATGGAAATTTCTAATGTCTGACCAACAATATTCGATCGCGATCAAACTTGGCTGCAAACATTTGAAATTTGCTTAGTCAACACGATGTTTGACAGTTTTGTCAGGCCGTGAAACAATTCTTGTCAAACATTTTTGCTTGTTTTTGAAATGGTCTAGTCATTTCTTCTTATCAAGTTATGTTTTGCAAAGTTGACAAACGGTCCACCATTGTTTGACAAGCGAATTTCCAACGTTTGACAAACATAACAATGTTTGATCGTTTGACCAGGCGCTAAGGCCCTAGCCAAACGATCAAAAATTGTCGGTCCTACATTTGAGATTTGCTAGGCAAGCAAAATGTTTAACCGTTTAGCCACGTCCAAAAACATTGCTGACAATGATCAAACAATGAAGCTGATAGATAACTTATAATTTTAAATATTTAACAGGAAGAAATGCAGCAAAGAAAAGTTGAAATGGAAGACAGAAAAAAGAAATTGATTAATCGAATTGCCGAGATGAAGTAAGATTGTTAAATTTATTCTTTTTTAGTTTTTGTACAAAAGTAGATGTGCATCATCGGCAAAAATGAACACAATTGAAACTTGAAACATAAGAGTTTAACAAAATAATTTTATAGAATTACCCAAACTTTTAAACAAAGCAGCATAATTTCTCAATATTCTATTTATCTTGCATGGTGAATATGTCTGCATAAGGCCCTAACCAAACGATCTAACATTGCTTCTCAAACATTTGAAATTTGCTTGTCAATCAATGTTCCAACGTTTGGCCACGTGGCAAAACATTGCTTGCCAAGCGTAAATAAGCAGAATTCGTTGAACGATGTTTTTTGAAAAGTTCAAGGACCTCGCCATATGATCAAACATTGTGGATCAAACATCTTCAATGTGCTTGTCGAACAAAATGTTTGATCGTTTGGCCACATTACAAAACATTATTGATCAGGCGTTGTTTGCTTACGTACGGCAAGCAGAAAATGTTTTTGAAGTTTACAAAAGACCTTCCCAAGCAAGTTCTGCTTGTCAAGCAATGTCAAGCAAGGTTTTGCGATATGGCCAAACGGTCATGCATTGTTTTGTGAAGCAAATCTCAAATGTTTGTACAACAATGTTTGATCGTTTGGCCACGACTTAAAACACAGAATGATATTATTGTTCTAATTTTTAGGGAGAAGAAAGCCGAAGACCAGAAGACCCTAACTAAGGTGAGGTTTATATTAGGTCTGGCTTAGACTGCTGAAGCCGCGATCAAAAAATGCAACTTTACTTTACTTTGTTTAATTCCTTTTCAATATCTGACATGCTATGCTTGAGTATCATTTCTTATTTTTTTTTTTATAGCTCACTCCACAGAATGACTCGTGGATGGCTGAATACAACAAGATGCAAGACCAAACGGTATATTTATCTTGTTTTATTTTATAAGTTAGATAAATAATTCATCTATAGTATATTAAAGTACTTTATTCATCATTTCTGTGGAAACCAGAACTACAATTGTGACTAATAAACGCTAAAGGGTTTTATAGGCCAATGGCCTCCTTATCCCTCATTATATCATATTATTATTTATCATCATATTTATATAAACGTAAGTATCAGTCTGAATCTGAAATCGTGCAAACATAGATAGACTTAATTTGAAGACTGTGATTTGAATGGCCTTTGCAGGATAGTTTCCACTGAAAATTGCAACGTCAAACTGGTAAAAATGATTTTAATTATACGCCTCTATGTTTTTCTTTTGACAGGAAGCGAAAAAGAACAAGTTAGAAAATCTAGCTCGAATAGCAAAGATCCAAGGCGAAATACTGGTAGGATTTTTGTTGCTTATTAATTCATCAAAACAGTTTTCAAAATTTTCTGTTATTTTTATTTATTTCTTTAGTACCTAGAGAACAACATAGCTACCAGAAAACCTTTACAGTTTGTTGATGTGAATATCCCTGAGGAATTATGGACGCCCATAAAAAAACTTCGCTAAAAATGCAAGGGGCGAAGTTAAAAGATTGATTCGAAAAGTCTGTAGTTTAGTTATGCAAATTGGACTTAGAAGAATTTGCCTGGTTCATACTCTATGAGTTCCAGCGTTCGAGACAACTATACGACTAATGATGGCTTGCAACCTGTGGCTACTAATTTATATTCTGCAACGAATATCCTGCTAGCAAAAACTCAGCAAAATTACTCCTCCCCAACTGATAGCAACGCCAGGCTGTTGCAAGAGTGCGGAATTATCAGATATCCCTTTGAAAAAAAATTAGAAAAGCATTTCATAATGTTTTACACTTTTCTGACATGTTTTAGGAAATTTCAAAAACCAAAGGCCTAATTGAAGAAAGTGGAGCCGTGACAATCGACAGAACGAGATTGCTGAACAGATTGAGTTACAAGGAACGGCAGCTGTTTGATTTGGAAGAGGTAAACTTTGTGCCTGATATTACATTTACTTCCTTGCATTATGTTATGGGTAGCTTCGTTCTAGACTTACAGCAAGAGTTTCAGTTCCGCTCATAAAATCTAGACCAACAACCACAGCAATTCGCTACACTTAAATACAGTTAAGGCCTGGCTACACTAGGAATTTTGCTAAGTTTTCTTCCCTTCCAGGCCTTTTTTTGTAATAAAAACCCCATAACTGGTAAATTTACCCACCGTTTTCTCTTCAGCCCCCACCCCGCTCATAAACACTGGTAACTTTACCTAATAAACACCCGGGGGGTAACTTCCATAGATCAGTGACGGGGGTGTGCCATTTTCGTAATAAAAAGTTGACCCCAAAATTTATGAAAATTCTAAAAAGTATA
>JAADKT020066114.1:0-10389 GCA_011763395.2 Chrysaora chesapeakei
AAAGTATTTTTCTGTCAATATGAGTCGAATTAGGGAGAAAAAATAATTCTCCAAAAATAGCAAAAAAGGCAAGTCTATAGCCTTTCTAAATGGCCAAAAATAGGCCAAAATCAGGTGTTTCGGAAAGTCCCCTTTTCCTCGAATAATTGTTACCAAATCTTACCGTATTCCACTTGAATAGCTTCTAGGGGACAAATAATGTATTTTTCTATCAATATGAGTCGAATTAGGGAGAGAAATAAATCCTTGAAAAATAACAAAAAAGGCAAGTCTATTGCCTGGCTAAATGGCCAAAAATAGGCCAAAATTAGGTGTTTTGGAAGGTCCCCTTTTTCTCAAAAAAGAGTTACCAAATCTTACCCTATTCCACTTAAATAGCTTCTAGAGGGCAAATAATGTCTTTTTCTATATGAGTCGAATTAGGGAGAGAAAATAATCCTCGAAAAATAGCAAAACAGGCAAGACTATAGCCTTGCTAAATGGCCAACAATGGGCAAAAACCGGTTTCTTGGAAACTCCCTTTTTTCTTCAAAAAGAGTTACCAAATCATACCAAATACCCCTTGATTATCCTGTAGCGGGTAAATAAAGTATTTTTCTATCAATATGAGTCAAATTAGGGGGAGAAAATAATCCTCGAGAAATCGTGAAAAGGTAAGTCTATAGCCTTGCTAAATGGCCAAAAATAGGCCAAAATCAGTGGGGTAGGAAACTCCCTTTTCTCTTCAAAAATAGTTACCAATCCTCTCAAACCCCCTGAATGACCCCTATAGACTCTAGGAGTTAAAAAGCGCAGTGTTTCATCAAATTAGGGCGAATTAGGAAGAAAAGACTACCCTGGGTCGAAAAATCGCCAAAAAGGCAAATCTACGAGAAATTTACGCAATTTACGCTGATAATTTTGACATTGATCTTGCCTGGCTTATCTGGCTGAATAAGAACTTGAGACAAAAAAACACAAATTCTCGCTATATACAGTAGAATCATAAGTTATAAAAACAAATTTAAAATCATTAAGAGTATATGCGATATCAATCATAATGTACCGTAAAGATACGAGGTTAAAATATGTGCAACATGTTATAGATGTACAGGGGTAATCACAGTTATTTGCAATGCAAAAGAAGACATAAAAGCTAAAATTAAGCAAAAACACTACGTGATGAGTAATTGCTTTTCTGAATGCGTTTTTGGGAAGAACAAGCTTGCTTGATTAATAACGTAGATGCTACTCTATAACGATATTCAATGTCAACAAAAAGGGTTCGAAAAGAATGGTAGGTTTGGTTCACGAAATTCATCTTTTCACAGAACAATGGCGACTTAATTTAAATGTCGGCAAAAAAGCACTCGAAACGATTTTATCATAAATAATTTCCCAGTTCATGAATCAAAATAAACAATTCTGGGCCTTGCCCACCGATTAAATATTATCTATCAGGCATTTGAAGGTTGCATGTCAAGCAAAATGTCCAAACATGCTTGGTCAAATATTTGAAATATGCTATAAAACAAATGTTTGACCGTTTGGCCAAGTCGAATACAGGGTGTTCCAAAAAAGGAACCCGCTTTAGAAATTGTTTTTATTTATGAACCGTAGCTTCAAGGCCAATAAAATTTTACCGTAATGCTTACTGTGTTCATGCACTCTTGTGAGTAAAAGGATAATGTTTTCATATTTCATCTTCACAAAAATATGTTGCAATGAATTTTATTGATAAATAAAGGATGTGCACAAACTGTATGTAGATTCCAAGCAATTCAGGATTTTCCGTTGCTGGGATAAGGTACAGTAAGGGGTTTATGGATACAACCATTGGTTACTTTAGGCCAAGGGTTTGAAAAAATGGTTGATTTGGACAGACAAAATTGTTTCGAAAATTGCTTATGGCGAGTTGTGCTTTTTTAAAGTACACATTTGGCTACTCCTTGTGTTGACTAAAAAAATACTATATCAAAAGTTTTGTTTCTTCCTTGTGTCATTCATACAGATAAGCTTTATAAAGTGATGTCATTATAATTATCATTCCTTCATAAACACGAGTACCAAATTTGATGCTCAAAAATTAAATTTTGACTTTGGTACAAAGGTTTCTTTGCCGGGTTCCTTTTTTTCGGAACACCCTGTACATTGTTCGTCCAACATTTTTGAAGAACGAAGTTGTTGCAGTTATCATCCAATTTCATAGAAATGTTTGAAAAACAATGTTGGAAAGGCGACCAAACGATCAAACCTTGCTGACCAGCAAAAATAAGCAACATTTGCGGCTTGATGTTTCTGAAAAAGTTCAAGAACGTTTTTTTTGCTTGACACAAGCAAAAAAACGTTGTTGGACGTGGCCAAATGGTCAAACATTTTGCTTGTCAAGCAAATTTCAAACTTTTGGCCAACATGTTTGATCCTTTAGCCGGAGCCTAAAAATTGCTTGTCAAATATTTCTTGCTTGTATAGCGCAAAAGCTTCTTGACTATTTCAAAAACATTGCGAAGCAAATTCTGCTTGTTAAGCTATATGTTGTGACGTGTCCAAATGTTCAAACATGACTTAATCAGCAAATTTCAAATGTTTGATAAACAGTGTTTGATCGTTTGGCCAGTTGATCTCATAGGGTCTCGCTGAATTGCCGGTCCAACAAAGGTGGGTTACCCAACACAATTTACTGTACTGATTAAATCATTCTATTGGCCAGGTCCAAGTTCAGTTAGCTATCCAACTTGAATTGGATATAGTATTTGTAAAGTCCATAAACTATTACATTACCGTTCTAATACTCGTTCGTCAGTCTTTAATATACATAAGGAAAGATGACGTACTTTGCACGTTTTTTGTACTCCTGCCAACTGAGTCCATATCTTTTGGAGCAATAAGCTTCGTCTTCAACGGCACGATATACGAGTAACGCAATAAGGAATATCGGATAGATCCATGGAATGATATGACCATAGGAACCTAAAAAATAACACGTTTTCATTATCCACTATCAGAGCCGTCCAGGGGCAGCAATGTGTCGCAATAAGCTCTCAAAGGGCTATGGGGAAAAATATTTCTATGGTCATGCGCTAAGGCTTGAAAACGCCTTTCTGGGCACAAGACTCCAGGGCACATAGATGTTTGAAAAATTTCTCTAGATTTTGTACCTTCAAGAAATTTCTATTGAAAAAAGTATTTCAATATTGCAAGTAACAGCGGAAACATTTTTGGACATACTTAAAAGCTTTTTTCGTCTGACGATCCCAAGGGTGTTTTATCTTGCCTGATTGTTATCAATGCAATTCTTTGCATTTCCTTTCTAAGAACAACTGCTTTCGGAATCTACATCTTGTTTTGATGCCTAGGCCAAAATTGCCAGTATTTTGGCAGATGTTTCTAGCTGCTACCAGGGTCCAAATTGATTTGACGTTTGAGATTCGAGGAAATTCGATTTGGAACCCGGGGACGAGGTTGAGGAATCTCGTACACTTTTTGCTGGGATTCCTGTTGTTTTTGAAGAAGCCTCCTAAAATCATTTTGCTTTAAACGGGAATTTCGTACGACTTTTCAGGGATTGAAATGCTCCTCGAGGGTTACGGTAGGATTAGGGTAAGGTTTTGATTACCTAAAACAAATACTCACATGATGGTATACCCCAGGATACAGCAATAAGGATATCTCCAAGATAGTTAGGATGTCTCAATCTGCCCCACCAGCCATCTGCCAACAAGTTTCTACCATCTGATGTAAAAATAACTTTAACGCCTAGGGCAGAAACAATAATGTATTACCAAGAGCAATTGGGTAATGCAAGGAGCCCGAACGAAGGGGGGGGGGGAGAGGAAACGTGATGTTGAAGTGTAATTTTTACACGGTTTCGGGGAAGGAAAAAATCGAAGCAAAAATTGAAATTTTAATGTATATCACATAGTCAACAATATCATTAGAAAAATAAACTTTTTCAACATGATATCTTCTTCCATCTTGAAAATTGAGGAAAAGGAAACCGCGCAAAAAATTTTTACATGCACTTTAGCTTCTCGAATGATTTCTAATGTATTTGCTACCGCATTTCCAACGCAAGTTGTGCCTAATGGAAACCAATGGGCGAAAAAATTTCCAAATTTATGTATAAAAACTGTCATTTAATTTATGGTATGTCATTTATGTCATAAATGGTTTATTAATATTTAAGCATATATATTGATCTATTATCGAATTCTTTCTCTACTTCATCAACTGTTATTGTTTACCTTTGTTCATTGCATTCTTTGGGTCAGATCTAAACTCATGTTTCTCTTCGTTTGACTGATGGAAGATCAAAAAACCAATCACTGCAAAGAGAAAAATAGCATTTCAAACATTGACATCTCAAGTCTTCTTCGCATTGCTATACGAAGTATAATCACACTTTGCTTTGCCGTAATTCTTTGATTATTAGCAGCGGCGTTTTTTCATTTGATTTTAAGCCTATAATAACTGTTTCCGTGGGTAATAACAGAAAATATTAACCCGAAGCCGTCAATACAAAACCGAGCTTGCGCTTATTACCCTATGGAAAGGACATGGTCATGACCCTTAGCGATTACATTAGTATCGTATTTGAAGCCATTAAAACGAAACCATTTGGTGCTGCGTTCTAAATCTAAAAATTTTGAACGTTGACGTAATAAGCGGGCATTAACGGATAACAATGCCCTATTATTACGTAGCATTCAAACGTTTTCAGCCAATCAGATTGCATAACAGAGTTGATGCCCTGACCATAGGGCAAGGTTGCTTCGGTATTGCCCGAAGGAAGCAGTTATTATATGGATTTTATTACCCTTTGGACAGGGAATGGTCATGAACCCTGATGAGTACGAAAGTCATGTTTGAAGCCATTACACGTACAACGAAGCCATTTGATGCTGCTATCCAAACCTAACAAACCTAAAATTTTAACGTAATGAGCAGGCGTTACCGGGTAATAACGCCCTATCATTACGTTCCATTCGAACATTTTCAGTTGCATATTTTGTTAAGCTGAGTTGCGGCCCTGACAGTAGGGTTATAAGTCAAAATAGATCAGCCTGATGAAAGACAATATTGCAAATCAAATGTGTTTTTAAAAGACCCAAGCAAAGCCGTGACTACACTATACGTGTGACATTTGCTTGAAATGGAGACAGAAATGTTAAAAAATGTCGCCGCGACTTGAAAAATTAAGAGTCGCACGTGTAGCCAGGTGATAGAGTTTCGAACAAAATGTTCTGCGACCTTGGGAAATACGATGGCAGAACATTGCTTTGGTCGAATTTTCGTGCCATGTTTTTGCTTGTCGCCAGTAATGTCGCAGCGTGTAGTCGGTTTTTTCAATAGGAGACGCAACACATTGCGTTGTCTTCGCGCCTTTTCCCTGAAATTTTCTAGGACCCATTCTTCTTATCACGGAAGTTGATTGTTGCAGAACTTCTGTCGCAGCATTTTTGTCGCAGCGTGTAATCACCTCAGGATTTCTTAGAACTGGACATTTTCAGGTGTGTCGCGCCGCCAGAAAAGTTGAAAAGTCGCACGTGTAGCCGTGGCTTAAAGCATTGCTAAATTTAAATTATAAAAAAGCTATAAAACAAATACATGAGATCACAGAACACGTTACAGCGGTTAATAAAAGGATGCGTTAATTGCACTTGTCTGAAAGAAAAGGATGACTCTAATAGACGATTCCGCAAAAGATGGCCGCCGTTTTTGCCTACTGTTTTCATTAAGGATTTTCGAAAGTAATTCTGGGAATAATTTCCTTAGTTACGTATTTCACATTGCTGCAGACGTTGAATTCGTAGCTAAGGAAATTATTCCCAGAATTCCCTTCAAAAAGCCTTGAGAAAAACAAGGGAATTGATAGAAACGGCGGCCATCTTTTGCGGAAACCTCTATTGGAAGTTGAGTTTTAAGGACAAGGCTGATCACTTGAAACGGTGGGCTCCTCTCAAAATTAATTGGGGCGTTGAAGAACCACCGAGAACTTAAAAAACCCTTTGATAGTAACCACCATCGGTGCCAGTGAAGAGGTCGGCCTGGCGTTGATACTCCAAAAATGACTGAATGAGACCCCAAAATATGCCACACAAGCCAGAGGTAGAAATGCAGTGTTCCCGGGTACTAGAAAACAACTAAACCAAAATAGTGTAAATAGTGCAAAGTAGCGTAAACTTACTTTGAACAGCAACGAAGACTCCAAAATGCAATCTGGAAAGGTTGGTCGCCATCTTTGATAAATAAAGAAGCTGCGTCGAGTAGAGCAAAGGAAATAAGGACATTGTTATGAAGGCAGTCGCAAATCCATACTTTTCTTTGGTGAAATCACGACCACTGATCATCCTTTTCTGAGAACGAAATAGAATTCAAGTTATAAAAACACGCCATCATGAACAAAACTGCTGATCATACCCTGCAGATGCTAAAGCTACGATGAACGCCTAAAAATTGGGGACACTATGTAATAAGTATGTTTTACCCGATCCCATTACAATATATTTGGGTAATTAGATGCCCCTCCCCCCGACTCAATGTTGGGACCACTGACAACATCAATTTCGCCAACATTGAGTCAGGGGAGGGGTATGCA
The DNA here is from genome assembly GCA_011763395.2 of Chrysaora chesapeakei. NCBI lineage: Eukaryota > Metazoa > Cnidaria > Scyphozoa > Semaeostomeae > Pelagiidae > Chrysaora > Chrysaora chesapeakei. The sequence goes on from JAADKT020066114.1 coordinate 6,578, forward strand.
TCTTTAGAGCGAGAATTCTGAAAAAATTCGAAGTGTCCCAGCAATTTTGGCGAGGATCGTAGAATCTACTTCCCCAACTTGATGCTGAAATGTTATCTTAAATTTCAATAATTTTTTTAATAGGAAACTCTCTTTTTAAGAAACCAAGAAAACAGATCACTCTTCCATACGTGTATAGTACGTCTAGGCCAAGAGCTTTAGGCAGTGACCAAACGATCAAATATTGTCGGTCAAACATTTAAAACTTCGCTTTACAAACAATGTTTGACCGTTTGGCCATGTTGCGAAAAATTGCTTGATAAGCAGATTTTCGGCGATGTTTTTGAATGAAAATCTTCAAAAAATGTCCTCTTTACTGTAAAGCAGAAAATGTGTAGTAAGCAATGTTTTGTGATGTGGCGAGCAGATTTAAGAAGTTTGACAAAAAATGCTTGATAGTTTGGCCAGAGCCTTAGACCATGATCTCCTTTTACGGTAAATGAACACTTTTCCTCCTTTTTCTCCCATGTTCATACACAATTCTATCCAATAGCCATACATTAAATGTAAATTCCCATCAAGAATGGAAATTTATTGCCTTATACTTGAAGAGATATCGATGAAGAGAATCTTCGTCCAATATACAACGAAAATATCCCTCTAGTTTTCAGATTCCAACAGTTTTAAAGCAAACACCTTGATTTTCATTCACGCTAAAGAGCCTCAATGCTACACCACTTAAGTTACAAGCATTCAACAGCCGACATTCATCTCAGTCTTTGATGCAGGGAAGAGTCGTTTGACCCACTCGAGTCACGTAAATTCAAACGTTGCTTGGAAGCGGGAGTCTTTTCTCAAAGATTCAGAGAGGATTCTCTTAAGTTAAAGTTAAGTTAAGGCCGGGTTGTAATATGTTTACAAATCGAACCGCCACTTACCTCGTAAGCAAAGCCATACGATATGTAAATAAGCTGACCAACGAACACAAGCAATGTTGGGTAGTTGAAGTCTTTTAGGCTTCTGTATTGGTTTAATACGAAACAAAAATTCAACCAAACCTAAAAACAAGAAGAATTATTGTCTTTGAGTTGTACAAAACCTGAGGATCGCATAAAAGCGTAAACACCAATCAGCTCACGAGATACAGCGGGAAGACCAATGGGATCAATTGAAGAGTCTTATAGTTTGACAATTCAGATTCCAGAGGCAGATATTTGTAAAAACGTAAACTTTCTTATACTTTTTTCGAAAATATCTGCGTGATCACGATGTGCGTTTTCGCCCCTTTGGACAGTAGGACGGAATGCAGAAGCGTAAAAATAAATTTGTAATAATATCCGTATACGCGTGGATGGGGCCTGAGCGATACTTCATTAAATGTAATGGTTACAGCTTAGATAAGTTGGATATGGCAACTTGGACTCGTTGCTTGAAAATGCAAAAAATGAACAATAATACTAACCCATGCTGCCATGCTAGCTTTTGCAGAAGCCATTTTAAAATCTATTTTCCAAAGTCTTGGGTTGAGTACTTTACCAACAAGAAAACTGTGTGGTGAAAACCCTGAAGAAAAAAGAAAAGAAAATCAATATACATTTATGAAAGTCAAAAAACGGGAGGAGAGCCTTGGGCTGTATGACTTGGATTGTTACTCGGCGATTTCATTGAGCTCTATAGCTCAGTTGAAACGTCGTTTGCTCTCTGGTCATGCAGCCCACTTATTGTGGTATGCCAATTGTGGAAAAATCTAACTGGTAGCAATATGTTGAAAATAAGACTGTTCATTAATGCTGATGTAATAAAATAGTGGACTACAACAGCTCCTTATCTGAAGTGCATAAATAAAGCAATTACTTAATGCAGAGCCCTGAACACCAAAACGAACCTCATAAACAGAGAGTATAAATACTCGGAATATAATTGTCATGTTATTTTAATTTGCATAAATCATGCTGTATGCTGCAACACTGCTGCCTGCAAATTCAACAGCCGCTAAGTGCGCTAATGAGCAAAGCAAAAATAAGGAATATAAGAGCAAATGAAACTACGAGAAAGTGACTATTTTGACCAGTTTTGACTATGAAGACCCCGTTTATTCCAACTGCCTGACAATTGAGACTTTCGCAAAAGATGGAGGCTGCTTCTGTGAGCTCTTTGTTTTTATTAAGGATTTTTCGCAGGTAATTCGGGGGAAAAGTTTCCTTAGATATGGAAATTCAACAAATACAACGAGGCTTGACTAATTTTTGCTCAGCTGCAGCTGCGTGAAATACGGAACTTAGCAAATCGTTCCCAGAACTCCTATAGAAAATTCATAACAACAACAAAAGACAGAAACGGCCCCACTTTTTGCGGAATTCGCTATTCGGTTCCCATGAGTATATGGCATATATCCTTGTGCAATTTTGGAGATGGCAGAATTATCAATACACGTTTTTTATAAGCAACCCCATTTTCAGCCTACAAATTTTTTGGTGTTTGCTGAGGAAATTCTATAAGGAAAGCGCAAAATAAATTCCTAGACACGCCATTTTCAGCCTTACGGGTAGACTAATTGCACAAGCATATTCCTCACAAAAAGCAACAGCTCAGAGTTGCCCAGATGTTGTTAAAACATTTGACAAAGAGGCTGCGTGACGTTTTTCCGGAGGACGAAAGTCAAGGGTTTTCTTTTAATGCGATTCCATCAGACAGAAGACCTCGTACTCAGACCTCTGGCAAATGCGATAACAAAGACTCATGTAATAAGTCTATCTTACGGGTTGATAGCAGGTTGCTCAGTTTTGGAATGATTTCAGCCTCAGAGCAAAGCAATAGAGTTTCTTATAAAAACGTGAAATAGATATAAAAAGGAAAGTAGAATTATTACTGACATACCTTTGTCTTTCACACTGTCATCCCACCGTGCCATAATCATAACAATGATTCCATAAATGAATGATACCAATACGCATGATACTGAGATTTGTAAATAATATTCATCAACAAGGGAAGCCAGCTGAAACGCATGCTTCGAATATATCATCACACCCAAGAGAGCAAAATTGATCAATAGAAGAAACAAGCCTATAGAATGAAAAAGGCAGAAAAACGTTACATTGTCTGCTAAATTTAGTGAGCTAGAGTATTGCATACGTAGGCCTGCTAAAAATAGCGGCCAAAAGGAACCCCATGGCCAAATCCAAAAAAAATCACATTTAAGGGTTTGATTTTTAGTCGATCTGTGCAATATACTCCAATAAGTATAAGAGCAACACATTTCAAGAGCTAAGAATCTTTTTGGTCGAAAATCGATAAAAAATTGCTTTAAGGGTATTTCTTCTTTGTTCATTTGAAGTCTCGGAAATCTTCTAAAAACAGTAAACTTTGCAGGGAAACAGTCGACAAGAAATTAACAATCTCAAAACCGTCGAGTTCGCAGAGAAATCGCAAAGGAAAATGAGAATATGAAACTTTAAAGTTCAAATCAATCTGAAAGCGAGGCAAACTGTTGCTATGTTGACGTCAGGTGTTGTTAGGTTGAAGTAGACTTATTCCATGAGTCGCAGTTCTCGCTTCTTAGGCCAATCTTATTTCGAGCTCGCTCAGAACTACGACTCATTAACTTCACAATAAAATCCTGGGCAGAAATCGAATGCAGCTTGTGAATGCGAAGTTCTAAATTCGTCAATCGAATTTTGCTGTATTGTGATTGGTTTGCTGCCGTTCAATACTACCGTTGAGAAACGGAAATTACCACGAACCAATTAAATTGCAGGCCAACAGTGCTGCAACTATTCAGCCATAATATGGAACGCTTTTAGTTGATGAGTTGGGATGTTTTAGTTGATTAT
>JAADKT020066225.1:0-10388 GCA_011763395.2 Chrysaora chesapeakei
AAATCTCAAGGTGAATTACAATACGCAAAATCAACTCTCAAAAGGGTCTCAATAACTTCACAAGCCACAACCTGTTGGTGTGATCATCTGGTCAGCCTCTTTTTCAAACTAGCGGGTGACCACGCCTCGGCCGACCCCTTGGGATGATTCTTCGTTAGGCATCTGAACAGAATTTCTGGAAGTGCTTATATTATTTTATAATTCGTACTTTGAGATGCCACAGTAGGTTGTCATTATTTAAAAAGATCTGCTCTTGTTGTGATGGCTAAACTGCACCAAGTGAAATTGGGGACGCAACGCAATAAGTCTAGAACTTTTGTGATAAACAGCGGAAGCATTTTCGGGCATACTTAAAAGCTTTTTCGTTTGACACTCCTCAGGGTATGAACGTCAGAAACAGACCGAAGCAATGAACTAAGGCCGAATTGGCATTGTGTTAGAAAAACCTTACATTATAAGAATGATGACAGTGTCTTTTGAAAACAACAAAAGAAGCACACAGAAAATCTCGTGAAATTTTATCATAATAATAATACCAGAATTTTTGCGCAAAATTGCTTGAGGTTGAGAATTATTAGATACTGTAGATCTCATTCGCACCCCCTGTATATCAGATATCACTTGCGCTTTGGTTGGATTTGCACTTGCTTGGAGGAAGAAGTAAAGACAGCTATTATAAACTATGTCCTCTTAAAGTAATTGATAAGCGAAAACATTCATTGCCTTTGGCTAAGTTACTTTGTAAAATGTTCATTGTTAAATCGCGTTTCATTCTCTTGTAACACCTTAAGAATATGCAAGTGTTAATAAAAAAGGATAATTCTTGCACCGACTAGGAAATATAAAATTGAAAATTACAATAAATTTATAGATTATGCAGATCTTTGATTAAAAATTTAGAAATATATATTTTGTCTGAAAAATAAGATCACGTGTCCGTGTAATCTTCGATCATCAATTCCAACTCAGCAAATAAATCTCTAAATGATGGGCGGTTGTCAGCCTCCTGTAAAAGATATGCAGCAAATCAATAAATCAATTAATCTATAAATCAATAAATCAATAAATCAATAAATCAATAAATCAATAAATCAATAAATCAATAAATCAATAAACCAATAGGTCACTAAATCAATAAATCAATAAATCAACAAATCAGTAAATGGATAAATTGATTAATCAATAAATCGATAAATCAATAAATCGATAAATCAATAAATCAATAGATCAAGAAAATCGATAAATCAATAAATCAATAAAACTTAAAAACTGGTAACTCTATTTGAAAGTCATTAAGTTAACTGATAAATAACTTACACCTTCCCAGCAAAGTGAGATAATTTCGAAAATATTCTGCGGACATTTGGCAGGTTTTTCCATTCTATATCCTCGCATTATCTGTCAAAAGATTCAAAACAAATTGAGATCCAAATTCTTTTTATTGACCTTAATTTCTTTCCAAGAAAAAACGATTGAATAAACTACAAACAACTGTGATATAAACAATAATATCAAATAAGATAAATATAAGCTCACCTCATCTGCTACTACAATATTTTCCATGGCAGGATATGGAGTTTTGCCACCTGTGAACACTTCCCAGCATAATATACCTGGCAGAAAAGAAAAGAATTATATATTATATCCGAAAGTTGTTTACCGCAAAGTGCTAGAAGTCAGATATTCAGACAAAAATCTAGGGCTTCGTCACATGTGACATTCGATAGGCTGACGTAACAACTAATTCAAAGTCTTTATTTGGTTCAAAGAAAAGATTGGTTAAAGCAATTAATTGCTTTCTACCCAATGACAGAGGCAGAAACAAGCTGCAGAGAACCATTCTCTTGCGTATGATGGGACACACTGAAAAGGTGGTCGACATGGACCAAATGGATCAACGGGATCAAAAGAGAGACTGGAAGGGATCTAGCAGCTCTAAAGCACGCAGTGAAAGATGGAGGAAAATGGAGGTGTGTGGCGTCGAGGGTCGTTAGAGGTCAAACTCGACCTGGTGGCACTGATTGAAAGAGCCCAACTTCAGGAAAGCTATGAAACTTCCATGTTTTTGTATAAGTAACCTTATTTGAACTTACGCCTCGGGCTGCTTCAGGGTGACTGCCGTTTTCAGCCTACAAATTGCTTAGTGTTGCTAAGAGAATTATATGACAGCATTTCGAATCACAAGAAAAGGATTCAATTAATTCCTCCACACGACAAATGAGTTCCTTGGTAGGTTACTTTGTTCTTGTCCTAATTACAGCTTCATTACTAAGCACCCGGGTCGCTTATATGGAAAAACGTGTACTATCCAATTTCCTTAGTCTCGTATGAAATAGAAAGCATGTGGAATTTCTAAGGCTTAAAGTTTTGAGTTCGTTGCCCAATTCAAGGGTTATTGAAGCAGTAAATTTGCATCTGAAGATGCTATGCAACATACCGTATGCCCAAACGTCTGATTTACTACTGAATCGAGTGAATTGAATTACTTCAGGTGCAGCCCATTTGATTGGGAACTTGGTACCTTCAGAAGCTGTGTATTCGTCGTCTAAAACGTACCTAGGATAAAGAGAGGATAAGAAGATATCAAAGAAAAGGAAATCTGCAGCGTGTAAATAAATGATGGGATATTATAAACATTTAACACAACCCTCAAGAAATAACTATATCAAAACAGAAACATCTAAAACAGATTATTATCATTCACAAAACATTTGAAAAAACATTGCACATAAACTTTAGTCTTCACCTTGCTAAGCCGAAATCAGCTACTTTAATTATGTTTCTTTCTCCGACCAAGCAATTTCTAGCTGCCTAAAATTAGATTTGGTATCAAAAATGAATTTATGGGATGTTATTAAGACATTTCATAGAAACGAGGAAAGTTCGAAAGATATCCTGAGTTAGAAAGGAGGGATATTTTTATCTTTGGCTATTTTCATTATAACCGAGGTTCAAGCTGGTTCAAAGAGTCAGATATGGCACTAGAGGTTTTTGAAGAAAAATATGTAGTAAAACATATTATCAAATCACCAAATGGCAACTTCCTTTAGTCCTTATTTACACTACAATATTAAGATTATGTAAACGAAATGTGTGATTATTTGCCTATCTAAATAGACCCCCAAAGGTGGAGGTAAGCCACACATTTTTGGGGCATGTTTTATATTTTGGGCTACTTTCAGACACAAACGTCTAGAAGGAAAAGAAAAAGCAAACTTACCAAGTCACGATGAATAAACAATCTTTCTTCTAAATATCTCATGGCACAAACAACTTGGAAGATTATGCTAATTAGAGTGTTCGTTCTGTCAAGCAGCATTCTGTTATTTCTCAAATAAACCAGAAGAGAACCTTGAAGAGGAAATTTGAAGATTTTGACTTACTGATTTAGTATCATAAAATATCCAGAATATTTCATGAGGTCTGTATGAGAGCGTTATAAGAGCAATATGAAAATAAAACAGTACCTGAGCTAATATGGAATTAATATACCACGAAAATAACGAATAAAGTTTTCATTCACTGTGGCTGACATTAAAAATTAGCTCTATCTCTACAAAAATTCATTTCTTTTACAGCCCTGATGAGTTCTTCTAGCAAAACACAAAGCATTCGGAAGTAACGGAGATTCAAGGACTGGAGTTGTCTAGCTGAGAATTTTTTTACTGTTTTTCATAGTGGAATAGTTGGGTAGGAGCTGCTTAGGCCTTAAAGGCCCCAGGTACAAACACCAGAATTTTCAAAAAATACGCATAAGGTGCACGTGTCAAGACTATGTACTGAGATAATGAGGAAGAAGATGTACATTTACAAAGGTTCATACCATTTGACATTAATTCTGTAACTATATACAACGGCCTTATTCGACTGCAAACACCATACAGTTTGACCAGGTTTTTGTGATAGAATTTTCTATGGAAGAAAAGAAAGAACATCACCAAGTTATATAAACAACAAGTAGCTATCATCAATCTGTGTCGGTTAAAAGTTAGGGGGATTGCAGGAACAATAAAATAAAAAAGAATATCAAGTGCACCACAATTTCACTTCGCTTGAAACTTTTACTTCAGAAACACTGCATCTGTTGACCATCAATTGATCATTGATTACTCTTCAATCGCTTGATTGGTTGATGTAATCATCATTAATAATAATACTTACGACATTGCTTTCGCTTCTTCTATAAAATCATCTTCAGACATGGTGCCTTCTTTCATCATTTTTATAGCAATTCTTCTGTTGCCCTTCCATACTCCTTCATAAACAGTCTACGAAAGAAAAGAAACAAACTTGCAGAAGCTCTTCATTTCTGGTGTGGCCGAGTGTTCATGGCATTCAACATTCAATATAGTAATATTGTTGGTTCAAATCTCGATGGTGTCATTTTCAAGAAGTCAACAAACAGCTCAGGTATGCATTCTAACCTCCCAACGTTGATTTGCGAGCACTATAAGTAGGACTATAACGCTTATAAAAAATCAACCCAGGAGCACGAACTAGATAAAATGAAGTCACAAATAAAAGAAAACCATTTGAAAACAGTCCTTCGGTGTTTCTTGAATTTTCCCCAAATATTGTTTCCCCAAAAGTGACGAGAAAAGTGGACAGGCATGATAAGGAAACATGCAGGGAGTGATTCCAGTAATCTCCAAGTCATTATGAATACGACATGAATAATTCAAGTTTGGTAGGTCAAGATGCTTCTAGTCTCTTGGTTGTTAAACCGCTTGTTCTTATTAGTGGTTCGTACTGAAGCTGACACATACCTTGGTTTAGGTTAACAAACAAAAACTGTTCTCTTGTTTGGTAACTGTTCAAGCTTAGACGAATGGCGAAGAAACCTGATGCAACAGAACGGAGCAACAACAACTAAACAAACTGAGAGTCCCACAGCAAGGTCAGGAGATGGTTTGGAAAGACTTATCTTTTCATACACGACGACAATCTTTAGATTGTGTAATATTAGAAAGCAATTTACAAAAAAAAGCAAAGAAGTAGGATTAACTCACTCCAAATTGTCCATTGCCAAGTTGTCGACCAAACGTGATTTCATCCCTATCGATTTCAAATATACCTGGAATTGGTAACACATAGATTAAAGATTAACAGAGAAAGCTACAACACCCTTAAGGATTAGAAACAAACTAAAAACACACAAAATTAAGATAATAAAACCCCAAAATATACTAGATTTACGTGTTTTCAAATTTGATACTAATAGGGTATTATTGAGAATACTTACCATGACCAAGAACAGGGGTACTGGGACTGTCACCTTGATTCGTGTATGGAAATCGAAGCCTCGTTGTTAAACCTATGAAAAAAGTAAAATTATACCATAAACATCCATGGCACGGATAAAGGCTTATATAAGATAAAGGCTAAAGATAAAGGCTTATATAAGAGTAAGAATATATAAGCCTAGAATACTGTAGCCGAAACACAAAACCAAAACGGGGTGGGAGTCGTGGGCTGTATAACTTGGGAGAGCTTTTCGCTGAATTCATTGAATTGTCATCAGGTCTATGAAGATCATGTAGTTAAGGTTCGAGGTATCAAGAAAGCAGAGAGAATACAAAACAAACCTGCACTGTTTAGTTGATGGTATTCAACAAGCTTCATAATCGACTCGAAAGTGTGTCTTTGAGAAACATAATATTTCTTGTCGTCTGTCATTTTGATGTGATAATGTTTTATGATGCCTTGGAAGCTGTTCGAAACAAGACATAATAATTTGTCACTGATCTAAAAAAGAACCTAATCTACAAATTTAACAGAACCTACTTCATCGAAAGTTATCCTCAAAATTGAAATTCGAAGCCTCTTTCATTTAGTAGCACGACAACATGACAATCTTAGTCAACAAGAATAAGTTAAGTGCTCCAAAAACATAATTATTTAAGTGCTCATCCTAGCATTTCCTTTTCCAAGCGACAATGGTAAAAAACAAAGGATTTTCATAAATTTTCTTCTGTTAAATTGGGCTCGATCTCTTAAAAATCAAGTAATTTTGGGAGTTAAAAGGCATTGGAAAGAAGAAACCTTACATATATGATACAACAACTGAAATGGCAAAGTACCTCAAAGATAACGTATACATTTCTGGTCGACTTGAGTTTCTTACTAAGAAAACACCATCTTTTTCCTAAGTAAAAATCAAGAGGAATATTAGCAAAAATGCATTTAATCTATCAAAAAGAATTCAGTATTTAGTGTTCAGAATTTAAGAATTTAGTACTTGAAATTTGTAAGTAGATCAACAAAATAACGTGAATTAAAAGCATTCATAGTGAAAAATTTGGGACTAGTAGGTTAATTCAAAGCCTATATGACACTAAAGATTGTCGTAACTTCCGAACTCACGAATTTTCATAGCTGTCGAAATACTTTCGAATTTGGCACACAATTTGATAGAAATCACAGCAGCTACTATATTTTGATGGTAACTGAGAAAAAAGTAACTGACTAAAGTAACTGAGAGATATTTTGACAGAAAAAAACTATTTTCTGGACAGCTTAACGAAGTATTTTTTTAGTTAATGTAAAATCTTCTGTTGTAAAACAGTTTGTAATAGAAACCAAAAGAGACAGAATACAAGTACAAAAAAGTAAAAAAATAAAATGAGATTATATTTACTTCTGCTTTGAGTACTTCGTCTGCTTCTTGCCTTGACAAATCTCCATGAAACCATCTAGTGATTGAAATAAAAACATATTGATACTTAAAATGATGTTTGACGAGCTTTAGATGGATTATCAAGTGAACTTTAAAATAAACGATTGCTGATTAGAAACGTAATGCTGATAATATGAATTAAAATTGTAGCAAAACAAGCGTACTTTTGCCCTTCCAATCCGATTTCTTGCCTCACATAATTGCTTGGAATATATCCTTCTTTTCTGAAACAAGAATTGAAGAACTATAGCGACAATTTCTGGATTCACAAAAAAAAAACAAATACGGTATGGATCGAGGGGCAATTCACTCTTGGAATCTCGTACACCCTCAGCTGGTATCTTTATTGCTTTCATGGTAATCTTGTAAGAATCCTTTTGTTTCAACAGGAATCTCGTACGCCCCTCAGTATGGATGAAAGGATGCTACAAATAGGAAAACAACAGGAAAATCCCAACATCGATCGTATAGGCATGATAAGGTGCTGCAAATGGAAAGACAACTAGAAAACGTAGGTTGTCGAATTGCTAACCAACGTTACACAATGTGCAAGGTTTTCTGAAGTTCCTTATTCTGATGTCCAGTTGTACTTAGGTTGAATTTGTTCAAAAAAGGTTTTGTTAATGACTGTGCCAAAACTACAAACGACCTAACCAACATTGGCATCCAGCACTGGAAGAGGGGCGTGGTCGAAGAAATCTAGGGCTTGGTCTAATGAAAAACAGTCCATTCCTCATACAACATTTTTACATTATATTTAGCCCGTATAAAAACCTATCCTGGTGATGATTACAGAGCAACCGCACCCCCTGTGTTCCCCCATGGTCATGCAACTGCTTACCCATTCATATCTCTAGCTTTCCACCAATGGAGTTGCGTCTTGTCAAAGATGATGTATTCTTGATCCTTTACAAAATGAAAGAAATTCAGTGATAATGAGCAATAATCATAATCACAACTGTTATCGTAATCATAATCAAAATCATGATTATACTCACAGTCATCATCATATAAACAATGATTGAAAAGCGCAAAGAAAACGACTGTTTACCTTTACAAGCGACAAATCTGCTGGCTGCATTGCAGAAAAATCATATATTGCTACGACTTTCATTTCTTGTTCATTCTCTTTCTTCTCAATACCTTTTTCGTCCTGCAAAACGTAAATTCTCTATTTCTAACTAGCAACAATTCAACCTTGCAATTTTTGGGACATAACACTGAAAAGCACACATAATAAGAGATGAGCCTACAATGCCAATTAATACTTACAGGTATCGGTGGTAATGGTATCTCCGATCTTTTCTGATATCGTTGCTGGACAACTGTAATTGCATGAAAGTAACAAACTGAAAGTATATACCAAGCCATTTAATAAGACACAAAGTTTTTGTTAAAAAACTAACTGAAATGTTTCAAAATTGCAAGAAAGAGCCGAAACATTTTTGGACATACTTAAAAAAGCATTTTTCTTCTGACTGTTGGATCAGAAATATGTTATGGTTAAGTTTATGAGTTTATGAACAGCTATGGACTTGTACAAATGTAAATAGTAAACCAATCGTTTTTTTCTGTGTATACTTGGGTCGACAGCACCATTACGTCAGGACATCAAAACATATAAATATCAGAAACAGAATCTTACCATCATTTTGAGTTGCAAAATACGTTTTTTGGCATCCTTGCACATGCCTTGCTTTTTCCTTGCAGCAACTCCAACAACCATTGCTATAAATCCCAGAGTGGTAGTTTTCAAGAAGCAGCCTGTTTTGTTGTGATATTTCTAAAACAAAGACATAACAACTCAACCTAAACTTGGCTTACAAAATACAAGCTTTCTATTGGAAACATAAACATTTGCTTTTGGAAAAAGGGTTGAAAAATGTTTGTGCAATGCAGTTAGCAAAGCAAGCAAGCATTGGTTACCATATCTTATTGAGTTAATCCATTCATTCCTCTCTTCTTCACTGGTTGCAATTATATACAACGTAAGATCATCATGCTGAATCTGTAAAATCGAAAGACTGCATTAGTTCCATGATTATTAGAATACCTACAAACACATAAATGCAATATATACACACATACCGTAAATCCTCGAATAAGCCCCTGGGGGCTTTTTTGCAAAATGAATTTCTGGGTGGAGGCTTATTTATAAGTTTAGCATTTTTCTTAAAGGTGTACATAAAAAAACGACAGAAATTTCTCAACCAACAAAATTTAAAAGTAACAAAAAGCTTTTTCGCAAACAAAACTCGCGTTTCTTTTTCTTGTTTTCTTCAGTCAAAGGAAGTAATATTGTACAGCTCTCGTCATATGGAGGATTTTTCTCAAAATAACATATTATTTGGTAAATAAGCCCCCCTTCGAATAAGGCCCCGTGGGGTCTTAATCGAGTTCCCTCAAAAAAGGCACCATGGGGGCTTAATCGAGTTCCCTCGAGTAAGGCACCATTGGGGCTTATTCAAGGGGGGGGGCTTATTTGAAGGGGGGGGGCTTGTTTGAGGGTGGGGGCTTATTCGAGGATTTACGGTAAATACCTCATCAAGAAATAAGAGGCTGAATCACTCACCTGAAAACTGAACTTTTTCTCTAAAGCACTATCATCAACTGGCTCGACAAGTTTTATTTTTGACAGCTCAATGCAACCTTTTTGTTTTCCTCTTTTCTATAATTGCAAAAAAGTACAAACATATTACCAGTGGAAAAAAAAGGCTACAAGGATCCCAAATTCCCTGTCTGTGTTTGGAACATTCAAGGGGGAAGGGGGTAATGCAAGAGGACACCATGGGGCCTGCCCAGCTGAAGAAGCTATACTGTTTTGCATTGTTGGTGTTTCTGAAAATATAGGAACCTGCACATGTGTTTTATTGTTGGTTGTTTACTGTTTTTGTGTTTTAAAAAGAGTATATTTCCCATAAAAATTATTATTATTATGACCATTTTTCTTGATTGTACATAATTTCTATCCTCTTAATATCTTTTATAAAAGGTTGGATCAAATTAAAGCAGACATATAAATGTTTCATGGCAAGAGTGCAGTTTAGCAGGTACAGCTATAAAGAATGTTCATTATGAAAAATGATACAGTTATGGAATGGTAATATGATTCAAATTGGATAGTGTAGGGTTTTTTCAGTCATAGCACAGGGTCATCATCCAGTTAGCCGAGTTTTCAAGAGACTTTAGCGTGTGCAAGAGCCACTTTCTATCGTTCCATTCTATTGCTCATCTATTGTTCTGTAAATGCCGTACTCTGCAGTGTGGGTTAGCATAAGGATGGTGTGGAAACTTTGCTGTGAGCACCAAAGAAATTATGTGCAAACTTTGGTGAAAACAATAGAAAACAATGCTCCTATTGTTTAAAGAACAATAGCCTTTGTTATGTGGCATGTACAAATTATAGTCTGGGCATTAGGGTTTCAGTTTTTTTGTGCTAAGTTCAAGGGTTTGGGGAGGGGAATGGTGTTAGTGATTTTGCAATTTTTTGGTTCAGTTTTGCCTTTCGAAAATGTCGGCATAAATTCAGCTGGACACACTAAACTGTACTTGTCCCCATCTGATTTCCCTTTTACCTCTTCAGTTCCATCATGATAAGACAAATCTCTTGGTGTGAGAATGAATAGTCTTGATCTAAAATTGTATGAAGTTAAAACTTTGCTTCTTCCTTGTGATCTTTTTACAAGTACTCCTTGCTTTAAAATTTGCTGAT
>JAADKT020066447.1:0-10386 GCA_011763395.2 Chrysaora chesapeakei
CTGGATAAAGTGAAATAATCATATTACTTGCTGTGTGACGTAATTCTTATGGGCGCCCTATTTCATTTGAACTTACAGCCTGATCCCCGTATTTGCGCTTCTATTCTTCATTCACTCTTATTGTAGTGAAATCTACTTGTATGAATGGGATTCGGTATGGTTTATCTTTGCTGCGTTATGTTTGGCTCCTTTCTGGTTTAATTCATGCTGTTATGAGTTCAACATTCCACTGCTTTATTCGCTGTTTGAAGCTGACCTGATGCTTATGAGCAAAAGGCCACTCAAGTTAGAAAAAGAAGAAAAGACCACTTAGCTTACTGCTTGCTTTCAGCTAGAGAGCTTCTTGCCGCGAAGAGTTGAATAAATATATCGTAAGCAGAAACACCGCGGCGCAAGACACAAAAGACAATTATTTTTTTTTTAGTTTGCTAATATTTCGCCCTGCCAAGCAAGGCTTCTTCAGAATGTGATAAACTAAGAAGCCTTGCTTGGCAAGGCGAAATATGAGCAACTCTAAAAAAACATAGTTGTCTTTTGGGTCTTGCGCCGCGGTGTTTCTGCTTACACTATATTCATTCAAGTTAGGTTATGTAATAGATAAGGGGAAATATACATCGTGCGACGCCGGTCCTTAGTTTTCAACCACTAGCTAGCGGTCAATGTCTTTTTGTCTTTTCACCAATTATGAAGCTTGTAAGCGGAAAAATGGCTTTTTGTTCAATATTCCTCTTCCTCGCCCGCAGTGAAAACTCAAATAGTATCTTAATGCTCAAACTTCTATAGTTTTGGTTATAATATAGCTATAATGGTTATGGTCATGCCCTGGTCATGGCTATAATATTATACATTTTATTCTAATCATTTCTCTTTTTCTCGACTGCACATCCTCCATTTAGCCTGCTTTTTTATCTTTATTATCTTGTAATGCTCTCTTCCTTTTGCAAAATTCAACTAATGCAACTGCTCTGTGGCCATGTCCCTCTAAAGCTACAAACCATATAGTGCCGTTTCTTTCTGTCAATAACGTATTTTGGCCCTTGTGGCTTATCCAAGATTTTTGTGGATTTTGGATTTTGACGGATTTGTAAACCTGATCAGCAAAAAATCAACCCTTGATTCGAGAATAATTGTCGATTCGGTTTTTTCAGTTCAGGTAGAAGAAAGTGTGCGGATCATGAGATAAAATATCGGATCTCAGTGCCCTTCCTACATCCTCCTCTTTGATGGATAAAATTTCAAGAACATCTGTCCACCTCAGATGTTAAGTGTGTTTTTCTTTACTTTATCTACCTAATGGTCTTTTATCGCATCATTAGGATATCAGGCAAACACATGGTTTCACGAGAATGCCGCTTGATGTGCGTGATATACTCACGGCTTAGCGAAACTTCTAGCCTTTTCTATGTTTGATGACCTATACTCTGTCAAGGTAAAATCGTGTTGTAAGTAACTACAATACATGGATGACTACTGAGGCGGTAGTATATGGTTGTGGATCTCGTTCATGCAAAACGTAGACTCGTAGGCTGTGCCTCTGTGGCTGTGCAACAGCATAAAGTGTCAGCTTAGGCCATCGTGAATATTGTGTGCCTGAAAGGGCGTCTACTAGATCTCAGGCCTTTGGCTATTGACGCGGCACAATATGATTGTAGATCGCGTTCATGCAGAACGTTGGCTGTGCCTCTTTGGCTATGCAACAGCTTCACGTGGCAGCTTAGTCCTTCGTGAATGTTGTCGGATGCCTGTCTGAAAGGGTGTCTACTAGGTCTTAGGGCTTTGGCTATTGATGCGGCACAATATGATTGTAGATCGTGTTCATGCAGAACGTTGGCTGTGCCTCTTTGGCCATGCAACAGCTTCACGTGGCAGCTTAAGCCATCGTGAATTTTGTGACTGAAAGGGCGTTTACTAGGTCTCAGGCCTTTGGCTATTGATGCGGCGCAATATGATTGTAGATCGTGTTCATGCAGAAGGCTGTGCCTCTGTGGCCATGCATTAGCTTCACGTGGCAACTTAGGCCTTCTTGAATTTCGCGGGGGACGCCTGTCTGAAAGGGGGTCTACTAGGTCTGAGGGCCTTCACCGCTAGAGTCAGTGTTGGTATTTTACCAGACACTACTAAAAAGTAGTTATTGATAGTATGACTTGGAGAGACATGTAGAAGGATTGTCTTGTAACTCCAGCATTGATATATACAGTTAGATGAAAACTACTGCGTCGGGTGCTGTAAACTTACTGTATAACCATAATAAGGATCGTCTGTAGCGCATGTTGACTTCTATTTGAAGTTACGTCTATCTCACTGTGTTTCTTTATCTCTCTTTAACTCGTGTTCAGCTTCCATTATCATCTCATTTGACAGATGAAAAGGCCACTTGTTACTCCTCGTGCCGCCTTCAAATTTATCAGCAAAGTCAATTAGAACGACAATTAATACTCGGATTCTACATGCACTTCTAAGGTTAATTGGGAACATAATAGAAAATAAGCAATCGCAGCTGTTTAGGCTTTCTTCTGAAAAATATTCATTCTGAACAGTGTAGTGTAGAAGTTTAGAGTTACTCGCGTGCTTTCTTCGTGGGAGATATCTTTGCAGTATGCACACAAGGTAAGACTAGTGGAATTTTGGCTTGAATAGAAGAGGATTGACTTGAAAGGTAACAGAACTTGAATACACATATCTGCATGACCATTATGCAGTCATGGGTTCAGCCATCTTAGCTAAAATCTGCATGCCATACAGTACATCTCATTCACTTCTTTAGTGGTTGTAAAGCAAAACTGTCATCTTATATATTCGTGAAGCGGAATTGTCATCGTCTAGTGTTTGAACCTTTGAAGTTAAGTCTATTTTCTCTCGTACTACTAACCTTTCTCACATGTACCTACTGCTTTTTTTTCCTTTCATGGTTTAGTACGCGTCGCAAGGGATGTCCTTTGCGAAATTTTGACCTTCGCGTCGGTCATTAGCTGCATTAGCGATTGTTTGTCAACTGTTAATCGAGGCTTTACCTGGGCTCAGGTTTGTATCACAAGAGAGCTGACCAATCACAAGCCGTTATTCTATTGATGGCAAGTTGGGAGTACACAACTCTTTGTTACAGACAAATTACCTTACGCCTCTATATCAGCTCTAGATACCTTACTATACATATTCCTTCATATACATCAACCCTCATCTTAGCAAATACCTTCAATTGGTTTTCACCGACGTTCCGTTGCCGACCTCTTTACCTTATATCGATTTTGCATAGGTCACTGCTCTCAGAAGATCTAGGAAATTGTGGTGAAACGTTTAGATGGTTCCACGGTTCCAAAGGGAAAATTTAAGGTCATAGAAAGGTTATGAATTTTATAATGCTTTTTTGAACGTTGTTTGCTTAAACGAATGTTCTTTTGTCCGTTTCATCCCGCCTCTTGGCTCCTACACCAAAAAAACGTATTTTAAATTATTTCCTAGTCATTCTAAAATGATAATGTTGAAGTTTGATGGAAAGGTTGGTTTGTTTGATCCACCTTATCCATACAGGCTTATGCCTACTAAGTCATTATGTTTGGTCTGTGGTACTGTTTGTGATTGGTTTTGCCTAGAGCGTGTTAGAATTATAATAGATCTGTCATTTCTAAATATTTGAGTCGGTGGGGTACAAGTGTCTTTGTTCACTGAATGCTGAAGTAGGCTGTTCTCTTGTGTACAGCTTTATGCTGCAGGCTATATTAGGTTGCGGATGTTGCGGATATACATCAAATGGTATAGGAGTTGTGCTAACGTTAGCTAGTGTGTTAAAATATGGCGTAGGAGTTGTGTAAACGTTAGGTAGTGTGTTAAGATACTTAACGATATTATACTGTAGCTGTGGAAGGCCAGAGTAATGCTAAAGTGGTACCTCTAGGAACTTCCATAAACAAGTGAAACCTTCAAACAGCGAACAAATACTTTGTCCCATAGATCCTTTCTTTGTAAGACAACCTCCAACCTCTAGAGGAAGCCTCTCTACCACGGCCGATAGAATTGGTCCCGGAGGTGCCTATTGTACGAAGGTCTCGCTGTATGCAAGTTCTACAAGGAACGCCTTTATAAGGAACTCGAGGCTGAAAATTCCAAGAAAATTAAGGAACTTTTAGGAACTATCGAGGCTAAGATGAAAAACTAAGAATCGCTTTTTTCAAGAACAAGACGGTTTGTACAAGGAAATAGGAGAATAACAATATATTTTCTATCGTTTTTCCCCAAAAGACTTCATTTATATTTAAAGTTAGAAAATTAAGCAATTGTACATGAATTTGCTGTAAAATTAGTATTGAAACATATCTCACGGGGACCTCACCACAGCGAACAGTATAAGGAACTTCAAACTTTCAGCCTCGTGTTTGTTGAAAAGTTAGGGAACTCCACCCTCAACTCAAACCAAATTTTCCTTATATAAAAGAATGTTTATAACCTGGTAGACAGCAGTGGTGCTGGATTTTTCAACTGTTACGTGGAGTATGGGTAAATGCATTAGCTTCGTAAAAGAAGTGTAAACGCATTAGCGGTAATTTTAAACATGTTTATACATATCAGGTAGTATGCTAGAGTATGGGTTTGTATTGATCACGACCTTGCAAAGGATCGCCATGGAATTTTGCTCTGTTGTGAGGAGCAGTCACACTGATGGGGTGTGGTAAAATAAATCAAGGCCCTTGAAATCCTAATAGACTGGGCCACCGTGCTGTGCAAAAACTTATATACAATTAAGTGACAGACATCATAACTGAAAATACAGGCAAAACAGCACACACCGTAATAGAAGTGCAAAACTTGAAAATATAATAAATAAGAGAATAAATAAAGAAGTTTGCCCTTCTTCCTATTTTCTTGAATCCTGGTCCGGTCTTCTTGCCTTGTCAGAATATACGTTTTGTAGTTTGTACTGTACATTAGCCAACGGCGCTTGCTTCTGGAGTGTATTCCACGACTTGATCTGGAAAATGTAGTAATCGAATATCTGACAGTTAAGAAATAGCCTTGGTTCTTTTTGTAGAAGATAGCAGTGTATTTCACACTGCTTTTTCGTATGTAGATATTTTCTTCTCGTCTACTTAACTATATCAACAAGATATGCTAATCTTATACCAAGTTATATGGCCTTTTCAAAGCACAGTTGCTAGACATAAGTTGCCCTTTTCAAGACCGTTCACAGTAACTGTGGTTTACCTTGGTCCGTTCTTCGCAGTTGTTTTTGTCTACGCCCATTTTACAGCCCAGCATGGAGAAACCATAGCTAAGGGGATGAGTTTGGAAATGATTTGTCTGAAAACAAATTTATCTTAGTCCTAACCAGACGAATCAAACATTAGTTAACCGTCATCCATCATTTGTCCAACATTGTTAGATGATGTTTTATGACATGGCCTAACGAAACAAGTGCCAAAAGATTGTGATGCTGACGCCATTTTCAAAAAAACAACAAAGATGGCTTCTGCTGACGTGACACTGAAGTAATAGATATTTCCCAGAATGCTGGTAATTTTGACTTTTCCGCCTTTTTATGAATATAAAAAATGATTTTTAGGTGTCCATTGTTGGTCAAACCTATATGAGAACAAAAGATATGTTCTATGAAATGTTTCATTGATGAAAATCAAATTTCATAAAATATGGTAAAACATTCTCAAACATAATAAAACATGGTGGCCAACAATGTTTGATAATGTTTATGCGAATGCTTCATTTGTTTTGCTTTCTACCGATGATTGTCTGTAGAAACTATTGCAAAATCTTGTTGCATATGAACGATTCTTTTAAATTTTCCCTCTTTACTGATATTGGAAAACTAGACATGCAAAGGATTTGGTATACTTGTGGTAGCTAATGACAGAGTTGCAGTACTTCAACTCTTGGGTCCAGTACTATGCAACCAGATCAACAGCATCCCAATGTTTGCGAATTTGCCAGTGTGACTGCAGGTATTTTCCAGATTTCAAAACTGTTTTAGCATCAGCGACACAGAATTCCCCTTTATGACACTTCTATATATAATATGTGTGATTTTTCTTTAGGCTTCAGTGTTTGTTTGTCGATTACCCATATACACTGTCGACACTGGATGGCCGCATTCATGAAACACAAGTCCAGGATGCAATTCGAGGAATCGTTGACGTCATTAAGAAGAGGTCAAGACCACAATGCACGCCGAATTTCCTACAGGAAAAGCCACCAGATCTAAGGTAATTCTGTTTTGATTAAGGAATAAAATTGTTTTATGCTTCAATTCTCGTTTTGAGGATATAAGGACGAGAAAAAAATCTATTCAGAAACGTGGATGTGTAGAACTTGGGCTCTTAAGGGAAATCTTTGCAGCCAAGTTTTTTTACGCATTGGATTAAAAGATGTCTTGTGGAAATGAACCCCCTGTTTGTCTTTGCCTGACAAAACGAGGTTTTTGGGCTATCCATAAAAACACAATGCTTTTTGAGATTTTTCCTTTTTGTAAGAGTTATTAAAAGATGAGTTTTTGCAAGAGAGATTAAAAGATGCCTTGTGGTAATGAATCCCCCTGCATTATGTCTCTAGAAGAAATGAGATTTTTGGGCCATCCATACTAAAACGACTTTTTTTTGTTTCTCGTTTTTTGCCAGAGAAGTTTTCTCTTTTATTCTATATTTCAGAGCAGCAAAAAAGTGATACATTCTGAAGCATATGTATCTTTCCGCATTTTCTGTCAAAAATGTCTTTAAGATACCCTGAGTCATTTTTCTTTACTAATTGGGTCCTGTGTTCCTTTTAGAATTTTACTCTGTGCAATGTGTGGTGATCAGTATCCAGTGGAACTCATTCTTGGTCCACTGTTGCATCACCAGTCGGTGTTTTGCAATTCATCCGCAAAACCAGACACTGTTATCCTGGAAACGTATGTTGGGACAGTCAAAAGAACGGTTTCCATAACGCTGTCATCTTATCACAGTAAGTTTATTTTGATTCTAAACGTTAAGTATTATTTCAATAGAATGAGTTGAATAGGACATAGCCAGGTAATGCCCTTAGCTAAATAGGTGTCCCCTTAATTCAATTCACGTTTGAAACAGTTGAGGTATTGTGTACCCTCGATATAAACAAATCTGCAGCAAATCTGAACTTCAAAGAAACTGAGTTAGGCCTTGGTCAAACGATCAAACATTGTTGCTCAAACATTTGAAATTTGCTTGTCAAGAAACATGTTTTACCGTTTAGCCACGTCCAAAAATGTTGCTTCCAAACATGTTATGCTTTGAACTCCCTCCAAAACATTGTGCAACGAATTCTGCTCACTTGTGCGCTTCAAACAATGTTTTGTGATGTGGCTAAACGTTCAAGCATTGCTTGATAAGCAAGTGTCTGACAAACAGTGTTTGATTGCTTGGCCAGAGCCTCGAATCTATTTTTATTCTTATAGTGGTTCTTGGAGTCTTGTAATGTGTTCCTTGAAATGTGTAGTATGTTGCATAGTGTTTTTGAAGTCGTGTATTGTGGGTCGCTGCTTGAAACTAGAGATATATTGAACATGTACCTTGCAAAGCACTTACCTATATTAATATCGAATATATGTATATGTGTGGGAGCACTTGAAAAATACCCTTGCATATAGCTCACGGTCGCTGAAAATTTGTTATTGTCATAGTCAAGTCAATGTCATTATTGGCATTATCTTGTCTTTGTCATAAGTTACTCAAGATTTGTCATTGTCATTGTCGTGTTATTGTCATTGTCGCGTCGTTGTCATTATTGTTATTGTCATAACCTACTCATTATTTATCATTGTCATCTTCTTTGTCATTGTCATTTCATTCTTATTATTGTCATTATTGTCAATGTGATGTCATTGTCATAATTTACTCAAGATTTGTCACTGTCATTGTCAAGTCATGGCTACAATTTAGCTATTCAATATGTGACATTGTCATTGTCATGCAATTGTCGTAAGATTGCCTCAATCCGTGTGATTGCGGTACGCTAAGTTTTGATTTCGATAGCAACGCTACGAAAGTTCCGAAACCTGGTAACAACGATACAGAATCCTAGGCTCTGATCTGTGGCTTTTGATTTTGCCATTTTCTTTTAATAAAGCGTTTTGAAGTCTTACCTACGCCATATTCAGAAATACCTTTGCAAAGCGAAATGTTAACAGAAGTACATACAGTAAATTATGGTTGTAGTATGTGGTATCATAACGGTCTTTAAGCTAGTGTTGTTTGGCTGCGGCGAGTTATCATTGTTATGTTCGGTAATTAATGTATAGAAATACCCCGATGAAGTGGAACGTGCCTGCCACGTGCTAATAAGGATGCGTATTGCTTGGAACCTGTCTTATGGCTTATCAGTTGATTCTCTTCAATGAACTGGTAAAGAAGAAAAAAAGGATTTGTCGTGAATTTTTATGCTTTGAATTATCTGAGCTGCAAGCCAGCACTGTCTGATTAACATCCTTGACAAAGAAAGTCAAAACAAAGAAACACGCCTAGATATTTTTCAAATAAGGAAATTTGCTGTTGTTGTTTTATATCTGATCATGAATCGTACTGATTATATGATGGAAATCAACCAATACAAAACATGACCCACCCTTTTTGAAAAATAGCTAACTAAAAATTTTGACAGCTGGGATTCGGTCGCCAATACCGAAAACTTCTTCGCTTGTTTGAATTTGAGCGCGAATTTGAGTTCTGGATTTAAAGCTTGTTCAACGCAAAATATTATAAAAGCTAAAAATAAATGGTTGTGTGCGTAACGTGGCGGAATTATTTGTTGGTTTCTTTGTTTTTTGAGCTTTTGAATTTAGGCCTAAGCTCTCTTTCTTGGATATCCTGTTTTTATTGAGGGAAAGGCTGGCTGCGCCCATTCGAACTTGTTACTTGTCCATAAAGCATACTAGACAATGACAATATTAACAGATAGCTGTTCTTATTTGCCTGCTGTTTTGCCGTGACTTGATAATTGAGATAAAGAAATTAACTATCTTTTTTATTAAACACGTGCACTATTCATACTATTCATTGAGATTAAGTGTCACCCAGACGTTTCTGTTTAAAAATACACGCATTTTTACGACCTTTTTGTTTTTGATAGCAATAATCATGGTATTTGAGTTAAGCTCAAGTTTTTTGTTTTGTTTATTAATTGACTTGTTTATTTCTTAGGAGCCCACAGTCTGAAGAATGAACTTTTCCATGGCTTCATTTTGGTTTATTCTGCCACAAGAAATGCTTCGTTTGAAACTTTGAGGTAAGGTGTCTTTGATTCACGGAGTCTGTGCTGCCGGAATCATTTTAACGTATATTTCGTCGTTTATTTCACTCATCGTTCGCCGTTCTGTTGGGGAGTTGTCAAGCAGCTTAATGGGTTTCTGTTTGGCACCTATACTTAAAGTTGAACGTGTGAGATCAACATCTGGATATCAGCAGTACAGTGGAGGGTGTTCAGTACGGTCGAGAGATACTCCACTGTACTGATGATATCTCTTTACTTAACCGAATATCCTCCACTGTACTGATGATATCCCTCCACTGTACTGAAAATCCCCCACTTTACTGATGGTATCCCTCCACTCTACTGAAAATCCTCCACTGTACCGATGATTTCCCTCCACTATACTGAAAATCCTCCCCCATACTTATGATATCCCTCCACTGTACTGATGATATCCCTCCACTGTACTGATGATATCCCTCCACTGTACTGGTGATATCCCTTCACTGTACTGAACATCCTCAACTATACTGATGATATCCCTCCACTGTACTGATGATATCCCTCCACTGTACTGAAAATTCTCCACTATACTGATGATATCCCTCCACTTTACTGATGATTTCCCTCTATATACTGAAAATCCTCCACCATACTGATGATATCCCTCCACTGTACTGAACATCCTCTACTATACCGATGATATCCCTCCACTGAACGGAATATCCTCCACTGTACTGCACGCCCTTGGCTGTACTGCACAGGCATTACCCGAGGTGAGTCAGCTTCAGGTGCGTTCTCATACGGAGCAGCACGAAAGGTCATCAGCAATGATAGTAGTAACCATAGTGGTCGCAGTGGTCGAAGGTGTTTTCTTGTAATGACATTGCATTTTTATCCGTCTGTTTGGGCATATGCACCTTCATGAAAACAAGACTAGGTCATTTGTATTCATTAGACTTTAAGATCATTATAATTTACATTTCGCTGTGTCTTTCTTCTATCAGAGCTCTTTCATATTGCTCTGAATCTAATTCTAATCAAGGTACTGAATTATTATTCATTTACTAAAAAACTTAAAAAATTAACAATTAATTACTTTACAAGGATAGTCCATCGATTCCGTTTGAACAAAGTGCCGATATGTATGACTGATGAGAATATTGGATATTCCTCTCAGGC